>JBAKBP010006744.1:0-107002 GCA_037953745.1 Lithodes maja | reverse complement strand
GTCGGTGTACAAGTACGTGAGCGGACGATCATTCACGACTGCTTCTATTTCAGTGAGGACTGTCATCAACTTACTCTTCTTCAATAGAGCACATCCTACTACCGCTCTTAGTCCTGATTTAACTATGCCGACACACCGTTCCCACATTCCACCAAACCAAGGTGCTGGGATGAACCTCCATTCGCAGTTCTTTTCTCCCATAAAGGCAATGATTGTAGGATCACTGTTCATATCCTTGAGGTATCTAGATGCCTGGATAAAAGTAGGAGCATCGTCGCTAAGTACTATTTGAGGGAACGAACAACGAGCACAAAACCGCCGAAATGCCAGCATAAATTCCTCACTAGTCATATTGTCACATAATTCTAAGTGTACCGCGTGAGACGTCGCACAGGTAAACAATAATATGTAGACCTTATCTTGGTCTCTCATTTTCAATGCACCAGTATAATCTAACCCTACAGCTTGGAAGGGTTCGATATGTTTTACACGGCATTCAGGTAAAGGCGGAGCTGGTCCAGTCACATACGGTTTACCCTTTAGTCTCTGGCATATTACACATTTCCTAACTATGCGTCAAGCTACTTGTCGAACTCTGGGTATCCACCATGTGAGACGCACATTTGATATGATGTGATAGACCCCGTAGTGTTTTAAATCTTTGTGTGCATGTATGACCAATAGGTCAATAACATGATGTCTTGCTGGCATAAGTATAGGACAATTTGTGCCGTCCGTTACACTCGACCACTTCAGGCGTCCCTCACACCTGATGAGGCCATTATCTAGGTGCAATCTCAATTGACGCACTAAGTTAGGCATTATTGACTTATCAGAGCTTTGCAAAGATTCTAGTTCATTGGAAAAGGTTTCTACTTGAACCCATTTAATTAAAGTTACTTCAACTGCTTTATATTCACGAGCATTAATGATGTGACCCTTATTGCAGTTGTCCCATTACTTTAACCTTGATGTTGGATACAAATCTCAACACCCAAGCTACAACTCTGACTAATTTATTATAGTCACCGAATCTTGCCCACTCTATTAATGGATCCGGTGGCTCATTTGGTTGGGCTGTAACTGTCACTGTTTCCAGTGGCAGAAGTCCCTCACCAACAGCTTTCCATATCGTCCAGACATTCTCATAGAGCAGCCAATTAGGACCATGCCACCACAATTCGGACTTTATTAACTGGTTAGCCGTTATTCCCCTAGTTATGAGATCACTAGGGTTGTCCTTTGTATTGACATAATGATATGTGACATCTGGTAATAGGGCCCTAATCTCATCTACCCTATTTCGCACATAAACTGGCAGAGACTTCTTGCTATGTACCCAGTTGAGTGCTACTTGACTATCGCACCATACGTGAATGACATTAATATTTAATTCCTCCTCGTATGCTGTGCATACATGATTCACCAGACGTCCTAATAGCAGCATGGCAGTCAATTGCATTTTAGGGATAGTTACCTTCTTGACTGGTGCTACATTCGCCCGGGCAGTAACTATGTGCGCGCCAAATGAAGTAACAACATAAATGGCTACCCCGTATGCTGTGGCACTAGCATCGCAAAACGTATGTAATGTAACATCGCCGAATGCCGTCACCTTACGAGGTAGCTGTTTAGTACAAAGGAGTACAAAGGAGTACAAAGGAAATCAAGCAACAACAATCTAGTGACCCTTCTAGGTTGCTTGTCCTCCAAAACACTGAGGATCAAGTGTCCAAACAGTGGTTTAGAGTGGGTAAGGGAACATTGGAAAGGGAATTACTGCCCTGGAACTAATGGCCGTGGCAGGATTTGGAAGTTAGTAGGGGACAGATGGGTTAGTAACTGAGGGGAGGATAAAATAAAGTTATTCATTTACAAACGCAGTCAGTCGCGGGTTTAATGCGAGATATTTGTCTAGGCGGAGTTTAAATGAATCAACGGTGATGCAGTCTATAACGTTTCGGGGAAGCCCATTCCACAAGTTGACAACTCGATTGAAGAAGAAATTCTTAGATTCGTGTGAGTTAAAAGATTTACCAATAATTTTGCAACCGTTACCCCGCGTATAATTAGATTGGTCGATAGTGAAGTAGTTACTATAGTTCATATTGTCGATGCCTTTGATGATTTTGAACACTTGAATTAAGTCACCTCTTAATCTGCGCTGGGTTAAAGGAAATAGATTTAATTCTCTAAGACGCTCTTCGTATGGTTTGTTCTTTAGGCTAGGTATCATTTTGGTAACTCTACGTTGAACTCGTTCTAGCTTGTTTATATCTTTTTGGTAATAAGGGCACCAGGATTGAACGCAGTATTCCAGAAGAGGGCGGACTAAGGAATTGTAAAGGGTTAGGATAACTTCTTTTGATTTATGCTCAAATGACCTGCCTATAAAGCCAATTATTTTGTTTGCCTTCTTAACAACTTCTGAACATTGTTGACTCGGTTTTAGGTTACTCGATATTGTTACTCTCAGATCGGTTTCTCTGTTTACATTCTTAAGCGGAGTGCCATTCATCGAATAGTTTGCTTTCTCATTTAGGTATCCGATATGTAGTACTTTACATTTATCCGCATTGAAACTCATTTGCCAAATTTGGGCCCAACATGACAATTTATCTAGATTGTGTTGCATATCGTCAACTTGTTCTTTTGAGAGTACGCTATTTGCAATTTTTGTATCGTCAGCAAATTTTGAGATTGTACAGGTGAGACCCTCATCTACAGTATGTCGTTGATGTAAATTAGAAAGAGAATTGGTCCTAGTACCGATCACTGGGGTACCCCGCTACTTACATTGGTCCATTTAGATGCCTTACCGTTTATGACTACTCTTTGCTTTCTGTCGCTGAGCCAATTTTCTATCCATTTCAACACACCGTCTTGTATTCCATGCGCTTTTAGTTTTAGCAGTAAACGTTTGTGGGGAACTTTGTCAAAGGCCTTTTGAAAATCAAGGTATATAATATCTACAGCTTTACTCTCATCGTAGAGGTTGAGGATATCGTGGAAGAAGTCTAAGAGGTTTGTTAAACAGGAACGTTTTTTACGAAAGCCGTGTTGAGTATCTTTAAGTATGTTATTTTCCTCTAAGTGATTTACGAGTCTGTCTCGTATGACCGTTTCTAGCATTTTACATACAACTGAGGTTAAGCTAATTGGACGATAGTTACTGGGTAGGGATTTGCTGCCTTTTTTGAATATCTGTGTTACGTTGGCTAGCTTCCACTGATCAGGCATAGTTCCAGACTGCAAGGATTTATTGAATTGTAATGTCAGTGGTTTGGAGAGCTCATCCTTAGTACATAGGATGTCATACTCTTTCAACAATAATGTCCCTTGATCATTTAAGTCCTTGGGCAAACTGTCATCCCATCCTACGTTGCGTTTCCAAACTTCCTGCATCAGAATCCTAGCTCTTATGGTAACGGGTAGTGCTAGGCCCAAAGGATAAAAAATTGCGAGACTTTGCTCAACAGACTTCTCTTAGAGTGTGTCTCCGTCTGCTGAGTAAAACACTTTGTTTGAAAAGTTAGAATGTCTTGTTTTGGTTGCCAGATTATCCCCAAATTTCTGGTCTTTTCCTGGTTATGAGATGCCGTACCGTCCATCTGAATTAGACTCTGAAGATTTTTACTGTTAGTAACCCACTCGCGGAGAAATAGATGGGCTTCTGTGAACAATTTACGCGCTTGCCAGTAAGTATGTAACAAATCATCCTGACTATCGCTAGAACCCTGTAAGTTATCTATATACAAACCACGAGATAGTTTATTAGTGTCCTCAAGAGTATCTGACAGATGTTTTTTAATGGTGGCATTTAACAAAAACTGCGAACATCTAGCGGCAAATAGTACGACCTGAAAACGGTAGATCACGACCGGACTTCCAGAGTAGCTAATGTCTTCGAACCAAAGAAAGCGAGTGACATCTCGATCTTCCTCCTGCAATCTGACCATCAAGAAGTCTTTCTCAATATCACTGGTGAAAGCATATTGCCCCAGTCTAAATCGCAGTAAATGTTGAGACAAATCCGACACCATGGACAGACCAGTCAAGAGACAGTAATTTAGACTAGGCTGTCGTCCTTGATGGGCCGAACAGTCATATACCACCCGTATTGGTGTGGTGGCACTATCCTTTCTCACCCCATGATGGGCTAGGTAATGAACCCTACCCTCTCTAATTGGTTCTTTCACATCGACTCGTTCTATGAAGCCTCGGTCTAAGTAGTTCCGAAATACATCATATGCCTGGCGCGTGCTCGGTTCATGTGTTAATTTACGCTGTAATGCGCGCAATCGACCCAATTCCAATCCATAATTTGTTGGCAGGCTTATCTCACTATCTTTCCAGGATAGACTAACCTCGTACTGTTAATCTGTGGCACAATAGCTCACAGACTACTCAAACTTCTTTATCGCAATTTCCGAGTCATAATAATTCTCCACAGGATTAATGCGTATGTGATCTAATTTCCACAGTCTTTCCAGGTCGAACTCGGCAGTCCTTTTAGGGTCACTAGGTTGGGATTCTTCACTTACCAACTCCTCTGCCGTGGTTACATTAACCCTTAATATAGAGAACGTGTGGACCAGGATGTTTGACTGTGTGGTATGTACCTTTCCGCTCATGCAAAAGCCAAATTTAGTGGGGATTAGAATTACACCACACATTCTTTTAAATCCAGGGTATACAGCATCGTAATAGTGATCAACACCAAGTAGAACATGCACCTCACTTTGATCTCCCATGGGATCTGACAAGTTAACCCCTTTGCTACATAATGCATGTTCCACTTTCTTCACTCCTACAGATACATATTCTGGTAGTTGTCTACTACGATACATGTCATAAAGCGCCTTTGTTTACGGTAAAAAATAGGAAACTTCCGCTATTTCGTAGTCCTGTTTGTCAGTAACCCCCGTAAAGCCCTGTAATCGAAGTGTCTCAGCCCCCATGATTCGGTGCTCAAGCCCCATTATTATGGACCTCTTTATAAAGGACCGTTGAGACCCCTGATCGAGAAGCACTCGACAAACTTTGTTACCGTCATTACCTTCCATGGGAATCTTGATAGTGGGCAATATAGTGGTGTCTTTCGTACTACCTAATGTCAAAGTTGTAGTACCCTCTGGTTTGTCATATTTGCCTTTGTCAACTGTAGGACACAACTTGTCGAAGTGCTGTCCTTTACAGTGACGACAGGGCCTTAAGTACGTGGCAGTACATTGCCCTTGCTTACCATGCTCTCTACTCAGACAACCTGCACATACCTTCAATCTTTTCGCTTGTGCGATTTTTAACTCATTTGTTGTGTATTTCACACAGAAACTCCATTTATGCTTGTTATTATTGCAAAGTTTACATAAAGTCTGTGCAGGTTTCTTGTATATACCCTCTTTCTTTTCCTTGGTCCCCACCGTCATACTTACAGTCCCCCTCGTTTCGACATTCCCACCCCCTCCCGACACATTCCATCTCTCATTGTTCAACTGTAAATTACTAATTTCTTTACTGAACGAGGTTTTAAACTCACCCAGATCAAATGATCTGACCTTGTCGAGTATTGCCGTAGGAAGCTTCTGTCTTAGTATAATAACTATCATTTCCTGTGAGGTCAGGCCTCGGGTGTCTAGTGATCGAGTATGGCATTCCATATCTGCTCTAAATTTAGCTAATTCATCAACCTTGTATGTTGGTTCTGTCAGATTTAACAAGGCGACGACATGGGCCATTTTCAATTGTTCCCGATCCCCGTATGTTGACTAATAATTGTACTGCCTCAAGATAACTATCACCTACTACCGCGAAACCCTCTATTAGATGTAAGGCCTCTCCTTCCATTTGTCCTTTCAGGTAATGAAACTTCCGGACATTATCCAAAGTGGATTCATGTACGGTAGATCTAAACACTTTCCAAAAGGCTATCCACTCTATCAAGTTACGCCCAAATGTAGGTAGATTGAGCTTAGGGAGGTGCACAGTGTGTTTTGGATCTGCCCTTCTATTGGCATCGTTTTCGCCTCCCTTCTTGGTCATGACAGCGCGCTGTAACAAGTGCTTCGCTTCTAAGACTGGTTCGTCATATAAGGCGCGATTTTCACACTCGGATACTATCTCATCATCCTCCGTCATAGTCTCCACAATCACCTCGCTTAGAGTAACAATACGACTATGTGTAGCCTGGACATTATCTAGTCTAGCCTCCGATTCCTCGAGGTCAGCAGTAGTGATAAAAGTATTGACATCGACTATTAATCTATTAATTAACACTCCCCGAAGTCCTGCCCTCAGATTTTTTGGAGCTTTACTTTGCACCCCTCCAGACGGTATCTCCTCTGATTTACTAATTTTTATGTAAACCTATAGGCTATCTATACCTTACAACGCTACAATGTTATATCAACACGGCAAATTATTAGCCTAGTTAAGAGATGCAGAACGGCAGTGTCCATACTTTTATTTCCATAAGCATTGGACAGTCTAAATTTAAGTGTAATCTTAAGTAATAAGTTTGTAGGAATAAGAATCATAATAATATGAATTAGTATAAATAGGAAGAATATTGAATTATGTTCTGTATTAGATATTAAGTAGTAATATATCGTTCCTATAAACTTATGTAATTAATTAGAGGCAGGGAAATATCTCCCGACCTGTTTGCGCATGCGCGGACCAGCAGGGATCCCGCGATTTGTCTGGGAGCTCACTCGCTCTCCGACCACCAGCGTTGATAGTACCATTTCTCTTGTTCTCATTCCATTCCATTAACACGATAGAACTAACCTCAGCGTAGCTTCCCATCAATTCACCAATCATTTACTATTATCCTCCTCATTATGATATAAGTTTAGAGGCCCCCTTTTGACATTAACTATCAACTAATTTCCTCTCTGATCATCACTTGTCATCACATAACTCCACCGCCATTCTTGTTGCCTTGTTACCACTCCACATTAACCCTACCCATCGCCTACACTCCAGCAACAAGGTAAATATACTATTGTGTGGTTTGGTATAACTCTACAGTCTACTTACTTCAAGAATAACCACAGGCAGACTTCTTTGTTATGGAGCAAAAAATAGTACAATCAATTGGTAATACATACACTAAATGGCCATAATGAACAAGGAAAATGTTATGTCAGGTCAGGTGTCATAGGAAGTCTGAAAAATGAAATGAAAGAAAGATTATTGGGGAAGATGATAGGTGGGTTGTAAGATTTCGGGAAGCACAACGACACGACACCGGCGTCCCTCTCTAAGCAACGCTTTGCTAGCATTACTAACTTATTGTATAGCTGTTGGTTGGCGTCTAAATCAAGGTGGACGCCGTACAGATCGAGATCCCGTATATTGAGGGATACAAATCGGTGCCGCGTTTCCGTCAACCGGCACCTCAGGATGCGGTTCACGGAGTTTCGGACCGCCTGTTAGTCTTCGGGTCGGAAACCTCGGACTCTGGTCCGGTTTTCGATGGCTGCGATTATGCAGCCCCCCCCCCACGGTCTCTCGCTCCAGATCCAACGCCACTTCCTTGATCCTGTTGGCCAATTCACGGGGCTTGCTACCGGGGCCGATATCATTGCCCTCAATAAATAGGTATGTTATGAGAGGGCCTGAATCGCACCACTCGCCCCCACTCTGGGGAGGCTCTCAGGGTGTCTATTCTAGCCCCAGGCACCCCGAAGAAGGGGAGCTCAAACGTGCAGTCCCCCTCCGACGCCCTATACACTACAGGCCCTCGCTCAGCCGCCTTGAGCCTTGACACATATGAGTGCCCGAAAACAGCGATCCTGTTGGGTATCGGCGCCGGAGGTTCAAGATGAAAACTGAGCCTCACTCCTCCGGGGTCCTTGCTCCTGCATCCCGGTTCTGTGCCCTCACTCATTCCCTTCAAATATCCCTTATTGGTAGCTAAATCCCGGGTCTGGGCACCAATGTGGTAGAATGTTAGTGGAAGTTAATTATATATATAGGCTATAATCCAAACAAATCAATCCAAGGCAAATTACTCTAAGTCTAAATTGAAATTAATCTGAATCGAAGCTAATTTACATCCAAAGGTCACTCACATATGTTTATATTTAAATAATGTTCAGAGGGTTAATTATACACCAGGATTTAACTCGCCAATATCTCCATGTGACAATGAGTCAAGGGAAAATGCCGGTCAAGATGGCGGACAGCAGGGAGGACAATGCCGGCATGATAGCTCGGCTCAAGGAAGAAATAAATGATAAATTATTAGGATATGGTAATGGACATGAGTAGAAATGCTTAGCTGTCAGTCATGGCGTCGATGAGAGCGTCGTCGAAGTGTATTTGTGGGTATTGCTGGCTGTATACTGTGAATATAGGCACAATAGCACAATCAAATGAGACGGAATATATGTTGATAGGGTGGTGTCTGCGAAAGCTCTGAGGTCCCTCAGACCTTGCTGCCTTAGCAAACGCCAGGCGGGAAAACTATTGTACTGCATCTAGGTTGCTTAATACGATAATTTAATATATATATATAATAAAATCATATATACTACATAAGACCGTGTCAATATTGTTTAATAGCATATTAGGCCTTTTATATTAACTTACTTACAACTTGCAATCCTATTATTCACGATCTAATTTCATACGCCGTACACCGCAGAAATTACCGTTACTACTTTACCTAACTAAACACGTTACAGAGGCGTACATTAACACATAAATTGTCTATCTCTATCACATTACACAATAGTAAGTGTGTTTCCTGTATCTGCCTGACTATGAAGATATTATCGGTTGTACCACGTCCTGACATAAAACCAAACTGCATATCATCAAATGGAGATGCTTTGCCTGATCAAACCGTCAAAGACTCTTTCACAGACCTTCATGATTTGGTCAAGCATTTTCAGGGCCCTATAATTATTTCTATCTAGCGCATCCCCTTTTCCTTTGTATATATTTACTATTACACTTTTGTGTCAATCCTCGGGGATTTTCTCCTTTAATAATAGTGTTTATCATCTCAGTGACTAAGCGGACACCAGTCTCCCCTGAGGCTTTTATCATCTCAGCGACAATGTCAGAGCACCCTGGAGCTTTACCGTCCTTCATTTTATTGATGGCACCGCTCACTGCAGCTGGTGCTATCAAAGGAGGGGGTCCAGATATTGTTTGTTCGATACTAAGCTGTTCCTTATTCCATTCAAACTCTAAATTTAGCAATCGTTCATAGTGTGCCTTCCATGCTTCTCTGATTTCATCTTCTGCATACACAATCGTCCCATTATCGTTTTAACACCCTGTTCACCTATAATATCCCTACTGTCATTTTTAACTTGCCTAGCTAGGTTGAAGATCCCATTGGGATTGTCAGTGTTACACACTTGTTCGAGAATCAGGTCCTTAATGCCTTTTTTAGCATTGTAAATAACTCTTCTGGCAGTTCGTTTAGCTGCCTGGTATTCCTCATTACTGCCTCCCTTCTTCCATGCTTTGAAGCATCTCCTTTTCTCTTCCACAGCATGTTCTACCTCATTGTTCCACTACCAGGAGGTCTTATTCCTGGGTCAGGTTAAAACCATCAGATTCCTGTAGTGTACTTTGTCAACCAAAGATCTGCTTTAATTAAATGTAACTCTGTGAAATAGATTAATTTACGTAGTTATCTGTGCCTGCCTGAATATTTAGTTCTGGCTATCCTTGCTTTATCTTAACATTTTAAATAAGGCCTCCAGCAATTAACAGGCTTCGAACTATCTCACTTTACCGTTTTTGCTACCTCAGATCGTTCTTCTATATCTATATAATTATAGAAGAATGATCTGCGGTAGCACAAAGGGTAAAGTGAGATAGTTCGAAGCCTGTTAATTGCTGGAGGCCCTATTTAAACTGCACAAAATCGTCTAGATATACTAGAAAAAATATATAAAGATGTCGCCGGTAAAGAAGGGGTTAATATTGTGCTATAATATATATATATAAGCCAACATGAATTGAAATGCACTTTCTAACAAAAATGTAGCTGTACACAAAATGCCTACATTCCTATATTCCTGTTGCAGATGCTTGGGGGCTGGTGGCCTGCCGGGTGAGTACCAGGGATCACAACAAAATCGGGGCTGTCCGGCCAGGCAGTTCCGACAACAACATCACAGGATTACCACCAGGATTTATGGTCCGGATAATTCGCTTTCTACTACTTTAGGTATAGTTTTATTTTATCTTAGTTGTTATTATTGTTAATAATATTACTATTTTGAAAATATTATACCTAGAGATTAGTCTGAGTGGTTTGCTTTGGAGAGCTTAAAAATATATATATATATATATATATATATATATATATATATATATTGTCACTCCCAAATGAGTTGTGTAACCTATGTCATTTGTGAGTGAGTTATAGTTTACATAGCCTTTGTTATAGTGGGGCCCTGGGGGAGAGTCATGATTTCTCTGTCTCTATCTCCCCTGTATCTGTTATGTCCATCAGTGACGTCATGATTGCACCATGTTATGAAACGCTCTACCCTGTTGCCACAGAGATAGCACTGTTTTGTTGCCACAAGTATAATTACTTCTTTTGTTCAGCCCTTGGGGGATTGTTTTCGTTATCATAAGTTTGCACAGTGATGCCTTATGTTTTATTTGATTACTTTGTATTGTTGGTGAGAGCACAAGCTTAGTGCCTGGTATAGTTTTTTTTTTTTTTTTTTTTTTTAACCCTTGTCTAGCAGGCCCTCTGTGGCCATTTTGGGCCTTTTCAGGCCATTCTGACTGCTATATCAACCATCAGTATGAAAGGAACTGTATTGCGCCGAAAACTAGGTGGAAATCGCTACACAATGACGCAACATACAGCTACGTAGCACTCGTGGAGCACTGACAGTGTTACCTCGAAGATGGAAGTTTAGCTGATTTTGCTACATTGCTCACTTTTAGCGAACTATTGGTTACACTGTCATCCTCCCGCGCGGTGGGGGAACTGGAGTTAGTGTGGGCCGGGAGGCCACAGATGTCGGACGTATGGATCATTACTATCCCACCCATTTTCACTCTATTTCCACCCCTTTTTTCACCCGTTTTTTGCCAGTTTTTTCAACTCGACTTATGTGGTTTGCCGCTTTTTAAGGGTTAAAAGACCTCCGTCTACGTATTGTGAAAAACCTGTTATCCTCCGGCAAATTATGGGGTTGAGTGAGTGAAGGGGGGGACAGTGAATGAAGGAGGATACATGTTTTTCATAATACGTGTAGCTAGCCCCAAACGCGCGAGCAACTGTGGCTTTCAACCATCCGACACATCCCCTTTTATTTGTGTATCACACATGTTACATACAAATAAAGTTTATGTTTGATTTTACCCTACTGTGGAAAGACTACGGATACACCACTCCTGCCCGGGCCTCACACAGTGGCATGACCCAGTCCAGTCGAACTGAGCTCATGACGCTGGTGGCATTGCCCCGGAGGATAGCCATCCCTAGTCTTTGCTTGAGCCAGAGGGTTTCCCGGGGTTCTCCTGAAACTTCTCTGATTTTACGGCCTATTTCATTCACCATCTTAAGGGTGGTAGGGCCGAAGACTCCTGAAGTTTCGAATGCCAGGGGCTCGAACTGATGATTTCTGGCGATGGCTTGATATTTTTCTCTGTTATGCAGTCTGGTGACGCTTGGACCTCTCACTTTTGTCTTGGCGCAGCCAGGGAACCCTCCTGTGTGTGTGTTCACTCGGTCCCACCCTCACTCTAGTCCTGGCTCTCGCTCTGACAACATGACTGTCTGGTGTTGGTCAAGCTTGCTTCTTAAGTTTCCCTTATTACCGCATTTAATCATTTTGTTCATTATTAGATCGAAACATGACAGGGCTGGAGTCATTCCAAGCTTATTAGTTTTGTTTTAACCTAATTAGTTTAAGTACTGGAGTTTATTTAGTTTCACTGCATATTCTTCTCTCGCAAATCTTAGAGATAACCTTCCACCTGTTCCCTTCTTATTTCTTTTCCATTATTCTGCTGCATTGTTTTACCATTATTAGATGTGCATATTATTCATGGTTGATATCTCTGGGGGGATTGGGTGACTGGACTGGTTATCTCTGTTTTTGTCAGGCCTTTAACCCGGGAGCTGCGGGAAGACTCTTAAGAGTTCCCCCGGCGGACTGCGGGAAGACTCTCCTGAGTAAGTAAAATTAAAAATCAACTTTTGACATCGAAAAAAAAATATATATATATTTTTATTTTTTTATTTTTTTATTTTTGTTTGGCCCCTGGGCCATGCAAAATCTCAGTCCTCTACCTCCCCTCCTTCCCCACTTTCCTCCTATCCCTCAGTTATCACCTATTTTCCCTATTATTCCCTTATTCTGAGGTATATTTTCGTGCTAACATTAGCGAGTTGCAAGCAGGGTGTTGTCATCACTGATGGCAATCGAGTGCAAGAGAGAGAGAGAGAGTATCGATCGACTGTGTCGCAGTGGCCTTGGGGAAAATTGGCGGGAAGGTAGCTTGCCTCACCCATACATTATACAACTCGCGGGCTATATCTCCGATTTTGACCATCCAAACGCTGTTTTCACTCGTTTTATTGTTGTTTCAGGTTAATACCTTTATAATCAACCCATAATAGGTGCATATGGATAATTATTAATGCTATTAATGGTACAATGAATATTTTAGTGACGGAAACACCTCAAATACGTCAGCACAGGGGGAGGTTTTCAATTACCCCCGTGCGCACTTCAGAGGTTAAGGACCGAGGTTGCTGGGTGGGAGCGATGGTAGGCTAAGGCCACTTTTCCACCACACAGCATCCTTTGACTCGGGTCTTATCCAACCCTTTATGGGTGGCCGCCAGTATCCAACTTCCCCAGGATATCAGCCCTTGTGCCTTGTGTAGTTTTAGCACCAATACATTCGATGCAGTTTGGGACTAGGGGTGGAGCCTGTTACTAGGTGAGGTTGTCCCCATTGCACTCGGGTATATTGAGTTAACCCCAGATGATGATGTAAGCGATAAGTCATTAAAATTGTTTATCCTTTACAACACCACCACCGAGCTGTGCTGAAGAGAGCCACTCGGTGTATTATTAGGACATAGGCTAGGGATGATAGGCTTGGCACAGAGGTTTATTGCACTGGACTTTCCATGGTTTTTGCTCTGTATTGTTCTCAATTCCTAAGTGATTGGGCATGATATAGGTTGTTCTGGGAGTCTAGTAGTGGTATGGTTAGGTAATATTAGTGCAGTTTAGAATAACCTTAGAAGTTCTCATGCATGCTACACACACTATTGACTAGACTCGGGGACAATAGATATTTTTGTGTCTCCTTGTGTTTCTGCTTTAATAGAGCAAAGAGGAAGATAACCACTTTTCCTAGAGAACCTGCGTGTGTTAGTGTTGAGTCAGATATTAACCCGAAAACGGCGGCAAAGCTCATAAGAGGTTTTACTGGGCGAGTGCGGCAAAGCTCTTACGAGGGAGGCCTACAAAACAAATTTAAACGGCCCCAGTAGCACTAAAAAAAAAAAAAAAATTCCCTATACCGCATATCACTCCTCCACATCCCCTCCTTCCCCCTTTTCCCCTCCCCCTTCAATTATCACCTATTTTCCCTGTTATTCCATAATTCGTTGGTATATTTTTGTGCGAACATTAGCAAAATGTGTGGAGGATGTGCTTACGTGCCTAGCGAGTGTGTTATACAACAGAGTGTGTCAATGAGTAGGCTCAGTGTGGCTTGAGGCCTCGTGGAGGGAGGGATTGCCTCAATTTTCTCCATATTAATAATTCATGAATGGACTGGTCCATCTATATTCGCAATTTTGACCAGAAAAATTATATTTTCACTTGTTTTATTGTTGTTACAGGTTACTATCTTCATAGTGAAGGTAAAATAGGCTCATATGAATAAGTAATAACGATATTTATCGTAAAATGACGATTATAGGCCTGAATGGAGCCTATATGCTCGCCCATGGGGACCGGGTTCAATTCCCCCCTCGCCGTTTATAGGTTAAGAGCGTGTCTGTTGCAGGGTAGTACGGTGCTGTGGGCTAGGCTATGTAAGCATCTGGTAGCCCCAACCCCCCTCGTAACAATATATATAATAAATATGGTGATGTGACGGGGTTGGATATAACGGGGTTCGGAAACACCTGTAGGATTGCTAGCCTACAGGTGAGTAGGAAGGAGAAAAGAAGAAACAATCAACAGAGACACCATTCCATACCAGTTTCTCATGATACGGAGGAACGAGAAACAGAGGAGTACCCCATTTTACCAGGTCATTCCCGTTTTCTGACTACCAGGAAGACGGGTCACCTAGGTCAGTCACCCCTATTAAAGAACGGGAGTGTCGCCCAATCACCATCCAGGTTTCAAACCCTCCCCACCAATCACCACCCTTCATTGCACCAGCAGCCAGTTTTGCAGTACACCGAGCAAATGTTTATGCAAGTTCCGCATCAAAGACCTGAGTGCTACCGACATAAGTGGGGATATTAGGATCTACAGTGCAAGACTGTTACGAAGAACTCTGGATCAACCCAGGAACATAGAGAAGACCAGAGTTATTCACTGATTCACCAATAACTCTCAATTTTTTTTTTTTTTTTTAAAGAGACTATGAACGGAGGAAGGAAAAACACAGATAAAACAAAAAAGTCCATGTGCCTAAAGGCATCCTCCATTCATAAAATGTTTGAAACAACTGGATTTAAACATTTGCAGATTGTAAGTTTGTGGAAAGCAATTCGAGTGAAGTGAATTCCAAAGAGTAGTAGCTCTGGGGATAAATGAATTCTGATAAGCGAAGTTCTGCATTGTGGAGGAGAAAGTGTAAATTCATGGGCGCTCTCAGCTGCCCTAGTTCTACGCGGAAAGATGTGGAGAGGCGGCACAATTGAAGCATGTTCCTCGGAACAATTGCTGTGAAAATATCTGTAGAATAATGCAAGGGATGCAACGTTTCTTCGTATGGATAATGTAGGAAGGTCCTGTGTGATTGCAGGGTTATTGATTAATCTAATAGCTTTATTTTGAATTTTGTCCAACTGCCTCAATGCAACCACTCCACCTCCACCCCACAGAGGTGAACAGTAATCCATCTGAGAACGCACATAACTTTTATATATCACGGCCAACTGCTCGTCAGTGAAGAATTCTCGAACTGTACAGGAGTCCCAGTTTTTTAGAGGCATTCTTAGCAATGCTTCTAACATAATGTGTCCAGCTCAAGTTAGTAGTTAATGTTACACCGAGAATGTCAATACTAGGGGAAGTGGGAATATTTACATCATTAAAAAATATATGGGAGTCAGTGAGATTCTGTCGGTTAGAAAATTGAATGTATTTGGTTTTCTGTGCATTAAAGGAAACTAGATTCTTTTGTCCCCATCCATCAATTCTAGAAAGGTCCTAGTTCAGAGAAATTGCAGTGTTTATTTTTGAATTTATAAGATCGGGTTGGGTGAAAGAATTGGTAAATGTGAAGGAACTGTGGAGTGTTGAGTCATCTGCGTAGGAATGTATTGGATTATGAGTGGTAGATATGAGATCATTGATATGAATGAGGAACAGAATTGGGGCCAAAACTGATCCCTGGGGAACACCAGCATTTATTGAGTGAAATTGAGAATAAAGGCCATCTACCATTACACGTATGTTTCTGTTATGACGATAAGAAGAAATTAGTGGAACTAATGATGCAAGGCCGTAGTGTGACATCTTCGACAATAAGGATTGATGCCAGACTCTATCAAATGCCTTTGATATATCCAGTGCTATTGTATGTGTTTCACCATGTTGGTCTGTAGCTTGGTTGATTTGATGCGTAAGAAGGCAAAGCATGTCTGCAGTTGATCGACATCGTCTAAAACCATATTGCCTATCACTGATTAATTTATTATTCTCAAGATGCTTAATTATGTGATTATTTAATATAATTTCAAAGACTTTACCAAGAGTGGAAGTTATAGCTATTGGTCTGTAGTTTGATGGATCTGAAGAGGCACCTTTTTTAGGAACTGGATGGATGTTTGCTTCTTTCCAGAGTACTGGGAAGCATGAGGTATGAGTACACAGACGGAAAAATTTTGCCAATACAGGAGCGAGCACCAAGGAGCAATTCTTAAGTACTATTGGAGGAATTTCATCTGACCAGGAGCCTTATCTACTGAGAGATTCTGCAAAATAGTTTTGACATGTCTGGTGTGGATCTTAAGTGAGGGAATTTCAGGCGAATTAAAATTAAGTACAATTATAATAAAATCACCAGAACTGCTATCATATCCTTCCTAGACTTAGTAACTCCCACCGGAGTATTAAATAAAATACTTTAAATGATTAGGTACCAAATGATAACTACCATGTATTTTTAAGCTAAGTATTTACTTCACTATTGATGTCACAACGATTCAGTATATCCCTTTAACATTGAAGTCCTATAAGTTGAAGCTAAGAAAATATTTGAACATGTACTCAACGAAATTGTTGAGAAAGCAAGCACTTCCACCTCAGTAATGTTCTCAAGTCTGTTAGTCAAGAGTCTCAAGTCAAGTTAGTTCTCTAACTAAAAGTGGCAACTGCATTCCCCTCCCCCCTCGAGACTACAACGAGCCCTGTTGTGTGCCTCTGATGTCTGGACGTGGGATTCCTGATGGTGCGAAGCAGCCCTGAAGTCTGGTCCAGGCGAACCTACGCTCTATGTCGGCCAGACTTGCTCTAGAACCTCAACCCCCCCCCCCAACTTCCCCTAAGTGTGTCTGAGTATCTTACGTTGTGATTATTGATGTGAAGGTAAGGTAAAATATGTGAATATTCATTGCTAATCCCTGTGTAGATCTGTGCCTAAGATCCTTTATTGCTGCGTATGCATTAATCCTTCAGAAACCATATTAAACCTTGTGTAGATCTCTGTGCCCAAGATCTAGTGTTAACCTCTCTTCTAAGTTCATATAACACATTCTACGCATAAGTCACATAATAGTGTAAATCCAAAATCAAGCCGAATACTCACAGATTTTCCTTGTGTATGTACCAAGTTGAAGCTGAAGTGTATACTGTGAATTGATTCCCTTCTAAATCCTCACTTTTACCTAGAACCTACGCTCAATTTCATGTCTAATTAAACTCAGCTCCCCTTCCCTATTACGCCTTATTTTGTCGTGAGTTAATAGTATAATTTGTGAATAACGTATTAGTTTATTTGTTATGAAATAGAATTCTAGTTCTGTGTAGATCTATTGTCTAATTATTTCACCAACTCGAATCGCCAATTTGTTCTGTATTCTATATAGGAATCTGTTAACCAGTTCAGATCTCCTTCATACCTTATCAGGTATTTCCATCTAAGTGCAACTTCGTCGTGTCTGCCATATTTAACTTGTAGTATTATTATAACTACTCGTATACGCTAATTTGTTGATGTGTTCTCTAATCTACTGCAATCAATCTATTGCCTTATTCAGTTAGGTTATCTTCAACCTTCGAGTATTCTTCAGTAGATATAAGTCATTAAATCTGAATTCCTCGACCCGTGACATTATCTTTGCATAAAAGAATTTATTAATAGTATACTCATCATATAAATTATCTCCTAATAATCTAAACACATCATTAATAGTAAAAATAATTCACCCTTCCTCTCCTTTTAATTTTAACCTATTCCTCCCCTTCTTTAGAATAATATCGCACTAACTATAAATACTATTTTGATCATCGCAGTCAAACATATGACCTGAGTGACCTACCTAGCCCAAACTAATCTGTGCGCATTATCCCTTTAAATCTCCCCTCCCTCGCTTCCTGCCACCCGTGAGCGAGCGTTCACCCCAGAACTCTTCATACACTTTCCCTTTTGTTCCACCCCATCTTATTGACGCGTACTTAGAGATTTCGTTCAACCTGCCCGAAACTTAGTCAGAATAATTCACAGTAGATACTCAACTCTCATATATATTATTATCAAGGGTTTTATCTATGTGTATGTTTTGTCTGATTATTATTGCATACTGCCATTATAATCTTATCCTTTGATTCATGCTCATTACATGTTCTTACCAGACCTTAGTGTGTGATAGGCTACATGTTAATAATTGTTTGCTGGCTATTCCTTATAGTAGTGCAGTAAATATCCACCCACACTTTAGGCCTATTTATATAAGTGAAGTACCTATCATTTGTCTATGTCAACGCCTACATACTTGCTTACTATTCCTCAATAATAGCCCGATAGCAAGGTGGAGGGACAGAGAGGGAGAGGTAGACCGAAGGAGAGGTGGAGGGATGGAGTGAGGAAGTATATGAACGAAGGCGGTGCTGGTTGGGGGGAGGGGCGTCGACTGACTGGGGACAGAGGTGCATGGGGGCGGTTCGTTCGTGGCCACCACTTCGGGGATCACGGCGTCAGGCAATAGATAGATAGATAGTATACAGTAATATCTACCTGTCAGTTGAATAAATAAGAGTGTATAATTACATGTGTGTAGTTATTGTGTTCATCTTAACCTCAATGAGTACCTAACTTGTGAATAAGAACGTATTCGACGTGTCCCTGTTGAGAGAATATGAAGTCTAAAAGTCCATAGTTGGATTTGAGTAAAGACCAAGAACTAAGCTAGGTTGTATTACGACCCGGCGTTATATATATATATATATATATATATATATATATATATATATATATATATGGTGTTACGACCGGGACTACGAATAAAACAAGGGCACTCAATGATTGGACTAGTAATAGGGCACTATGCGACAACGGTACGCTAGATCCAAACCCTCGAACTTATATGCCGGCGAACAAAACACCTATACCCTCCAGGGTTAATCTGCGATAGCGGCGTATCCTTAACTGGGCATAAATGTACTCTACTTCAGACTAACCTGCACTGGTATAGCCTGATAACAAACAAGATGCAAGTTACGTTAAAATGCACAAAAAAGGAATCTATGGAAAGATCAATTAAATCACTGCAAGATTTAATACAATAAAAAGATGCTTCAATACAGTTACTCTAAACAACAATAAACTCTTCACTCCTATCTGAAAGAAAGTGAAGTATAGTCCTACAGCATAGACCTGGAAGCTTCTGTAGAAAGTCTGATGTTCATAAGATGCTCGTACTGATTTAGAACTATATAAAGGCAGGATGCAGGACACCACACGTGTAAATCGAATACACTAAAAGATAGGACATATAATGTTAACTGACACGAGAATACTATAAATGCGCAACGGTAGCAATGCTCGACACTAAAAGAAGTACTTTCTCATCAATGAAACTGCCTGCTATGGTTGTGCGGCTGAGCAACAACCTAGACTAATAAATGCTGTGAATAATAATGCGCACATATCAAAGAGCTTATATTAAATACTAACAAGTGTCTACTCGATTAATGATGTCTAGCTGGGATACTCTAGGTAAGGAACTGGGGTTGAGCAAGACAGGCTCGTAGCCTAGCGATGTCCTTAAGACTGCATCCTTTAAGTTACGTTAATTGACTAGGGGCTCTCTCGATAGATCTAGATCACAAGTATCTGGTTCTATCCCGGTGACTCTCTAAAGCCAAGCAAAGAGGCAGCAAAGTGTGGAACTGGTACAGGCCAAAACCCTCAGTCAACACAATGCTGCACTCGCAAAGGACGCAACCGAAAAGACAACCCAGGCTACCACAGGACCGGTCGAAGTCGTGTAGGTATAAGCAAACCGTACACACATCGGAGACAACGACTACAGTTACCTTATCCCAGTCTAGCATTAAATAAAAGAGCAGAAACACTAAATCAAAAATGGAGACACACAAAGTTCTTAACCTATACTAACTAAGAACCCTCAAACCTATTCTAAGTACATGTAAATATCTCTGAGGACGGCGCATGCAATACAATGGGCCGGCTATGAAAACCGTATGCAGAACCCAAGGGGAGTGTTGTGCAGTTAATAAAGGTTAGAGTATGGAAAGAGATAATTGAGTGAGAGAAACGGTGATAAAGGTGGTGATCGGGAGAGAGTATGCAAAGGGATGTTAGAAGCACGCGCGCCAAGCCTGTCCTGATGAGGACAGCTCCTGGGAACCCTCATGGAGGAGGTAAGTTACACAGGAGACTGCAAAGGCGCGATGGTCGGCCAATCACGGGCCGAGACGTCACAAGACAGCAGGCGTCATATGACACAGCAAGACACGCCGTCCAATGGCGAGCGAAAGGCAGGAATGCACCCGTACATACAGACACTTACTACCTCCTCGCTCTGAAAGTCTTTCTCATTCACACGCTGGTACTATTATCACTACTGTTGATATAAAATATAACCCGTTGTCACAGACGAAAACAAAGACCACCACTGGACTGTCTGTGACTGCGATTACTAGGAAAGAAAGAACAACATTCTCTGATAACTGCAGCCCATTTCGATGTCCCTGGCGAGCGCTAGTGGCTAACGAGAGGCGATTCTGCCAACGCTGGTAGACGTCACAATGGTATTGGTGTATGACCAACCTGATACGGGCCCCATCGATGATTATCAGTGTTTTATCACTTTCATGAACGATACTTTGTTGGTGTACATATAATGACCATCGCAAATTCACTATAAGTGAAATACGAGAAACTGTTGGATTGTTCACCCATAAACAGGGAACGTGAGCTGGGTTTCGACCGTCGCGCACCCATAAACATGGAATGTGAGCTGGGTTTAGACCGGCGCGGGACTGGAGTTTAGCTTTAGGTCACAATCTGATATTTCAGGTTCGGTGACCCACCAAATAGGTGAGCGAGGTCCCCTTATTCTGTCCGCAAGCAATTTTTGGCTCGAACGCTGCAATCCTGACTTCTAACCATTATTTGTTTGCGACCCTATTTTTTCTAGGTGACAAAAGCGAAACTTCACTACATTTTCAAAATTTGGTTTGACCCACTTCCCATGCAATGAAAAATTAAAAACAAAATTGACCCAGGTGGCCGGGATAGCTCTTTCCAGTACTCCCATTCCCGTTCCGCTTAGCCAAATAGGGAAGCTGGAGCGAAAGGTCTATAAAGATCATGACATATCTACTAGACCTTGTTTTGCCTCATTTTGTCAGAGGTCATCAAATATTTATTCTTTGTTTTGACCCATTTCCCTAAGGAATTCGAGCATGATTTTCGGATATGTTGTTCGGGGATGCAATATACATGTGTCCTTAGGTTTTTATCACAATCGGAAAGTGTTAACTGGGGGTAACCCCCGTTTGATTTTCCGCCTCAAGGTGAGCAATCGCCCTGATTTAGGTATCATTGTGAGAAATCCAAAAAAACTTGCTCCTAATGATTGTAAGGCAACAAAATTATGTGTACCCCCATTAAAAAAGGCAAGGATTTCATTGCTGCGGTCCTTTTCTTAAGAAAATCAATATGTGTTGGGCTCACCCCTGAATTTTGTAATGGTAAGCAGGTTCAGTCCGGAATTTTGTTTCTTCAAAATTGACGGACAGTCTCAGCTTTCAAACAGCAGATTCTCTGAGGTAATTAACACATGTCTGGCTACTTTACATAGCTCAATCATAATCGGTATAGGGTGGGGAACCGATAAAATGGAAACCCGGATCCACAAATGAAGTCCACTGGGTTTAGTCCGCCTCAATTTTCAATTTTTTTTACTTTGTCTCCTTTTGGAGCTAAGGCTGCCAAAAAATGCCAAGATTTTCTTATCTTCGAGGTGCATCTGCACAAAATTTAAAAGTGTGGTGAGCAGGGCTTTTTTTGAGGATTACAGATTTTTCAAAAACCTTCAGTCCGCAGTGCTCTCACCTTGACTGTACTAGGATTCTTGGTAAACAAGTTAAGTTCGGGAAAAACTTCGGACTAAACCTTGCTCACTTTTTTAGCTGAAATTGAATGTATTTCTGGAACCAAATAAGATATGTTAAATCTGATTGCATATATTGATTCAGCTTAACAAAACTACACTACATGAATTAATTATTTCTTTTTGCAAACTGCAGCATAATTGCAACTACTAATTGTTAGGTTAGGTTAGGTTCAAAATGACTCAACAGCTACATGATTATGTTCATCCTAGAGAAATCTGCATGCTGATGACAACATAAGTATTATCATTTCTCTACAAATAGTAGTTTTGGAGACAACTCAAATTATACTTTTTTGTTTTTTTGTACTTAATATATGGGTGATTTCAATGCTACCCTGGTAGTGATGTAAAATTGAGACTTCATTATGTTACCTAAATGTGCTCACATTTAGTACACAATTCATGTCGGACTGAATGTGAGTATGTTTAAGTAATAAAGTTTAGTCTCACTTTTACCTCGGACTAAATCCTGCTCACTATTTTTTTTTGGGTGAGCAAGGTTTAGTCCCTGCTTAAAGTGAGACTTCATCCTGTTACCTAAATGAGCTCACATTTAGTACACAATTCACGTCGGACTAAATGTGAGCAGTTTCAGGTAACAAAGTTTAGTCTCACTTTTGTTTCTTGGTCTATACTGTATACTTAGTTATATATTTGGTTTTTAATTTTCTTGCTAGACCTCCATCA
The DNA here is from genome assembly GCA_037953745.1 of Lithodes maja. Lineage (NCBI taxonomy): Eukaryota > Metazoa > Arthropoda > Malacostraca > Decapoda > Lithodidae > Lithodes > Lithodes maja. The sequence continues at coordinate 84,468 of JBAKBP010006744.1, read as the reverse complement.
AATATAAAAAAACACCCCGTAGACCCCCTTTCAAGATAAATTTGTAATTTTTTCGGTAGACAAATTTCCCGGCCGAAGGCCGGTTATTGTGACAATTTTGTAGTGATATATGGTGTTAATTATATAAATTTGGTCTTGATACGTAATTAAATATTTGTTCCTTAATCGAGAAGTTAGCTGCTATGGGATTCAATTCATCGTCAGCTGAAAAGAAACCGAGTATAGTAATCGGACAAGCGAACATTTTACTGTGACAAACTCGCCATGAAAATTGTACAGTCGTCCAAATAAGTGATGTTGCGGCACCAAGTATATTTCAATCAATAATTGGTATAAGCACTATTTAAGCATAAATTCATCGTTTGGAGCGAGATATCTCATATTTTTGTTCACCAACCAACTTTACTTCTAAACTCAATTAATGAAATCAACAAAAATACATGTGGCACTCCAAGGACTCGAACCTAGGATACTCACACCAAAATTCCACGCATTTATGCATTACGCTATCAAGACAGTTCCTATATTTACACACCCTATTCAACATCTGACAGACATTAATACAGCGTACAGGGAGCAAAACGTAATGACAGCGGCGACACGACTTATAAGAACATAAGAACATAAGAAAATGGGAGTCTGCAGAAAGCCGATTGGCCTAAGCAAGGCAGATCCCTGTCCCACACAACCCCAATTACAAAGCCCAATTATAGGCTCATCACTCTAATACCCTGAGGGTCATCTTACCAAAACGGTTAGAGATTAACGCAGGATTACGGGGGTCTGCAGATGGCTGATTGGCCCAACCCTACTGATCCCCCTTCACACCCAACCCTTCTCGTCCATATGCTTATCCAATTTTATCTTAAAGCTCCCTATCGTTTTTAATCCCACTATAGCACTTGGTAGTCCATTCCACCCATCTACAACTCTGTTACCAAACCAATATTTGCCTATATCTTTTCTGAAACGAAATTTATCTAATTTGAAACCATTGGTACGAGTTCTTTCGCTATCACTGAGCTTTAGTACATTTGTCATGTCCCCTTTGTTAATCCCACTAACCTACTTGAACACCTCTATCATATCCCCTCTAACTCTGCGTCTCTCTAACGAATGTAAGCCTAATTTCTTCAACCTTTCTTTATACGGAAGATTTCGAATATTATGGATCATTTTTGTCATTCTACGTTGTACTCTCTCCAATGAATCTATGTCCATTCTGTAATAAGGACACCAACATTGAACAGCATAATCCATATGGGGTCTCACTAATGACAAGTAAAGTTTTAAGATAACATCAGCAGTTCTGTTACTCACACTCCTTGAGATGAACCCGAGAATCCTGTTTGCCTTGTTTCGAACGCTTATACACTGTTGTCTATGCTTCAAATCATTGCTAACAAACACACCTAGATCTTTCTCACAATTCGAGTTTTCTAATTCCACATTAGCTAGTTTATATTTAACATTTGTATGCATCTTCCCTATCTTTAATACCTTGCATTTGTCAATGTTAAACTTCATCTGCCAATTTACTGACCATTCGTGTAAGGTATCTAGATCCCTTTGGAGGCACTCTATATCTCTATCTGAATCAATTGTTCTCCCCATTTTGGTATCGTCTGCAAATTTACTTATCCTACTAGTTATACCTAAATCAAGGTCATTTATGTATATAACAAACAACAGAGGACCTAATACAGATCCCTGGGGGACACCACTTTTGACTGCTCCCCATTCTGACTTCGTACCATTTATGCTGACTCTCTGCTTCCTACCAATTAGCCATGACCTAATCCATCCCAACAACGCCCCACCTATTCCATGCGCCTCAACCTTTCTCATCAATCTCTCATGGGGGACTCTGTCGAAAGCTTTACTGAAATCTAAATATATTATATCATATGACTTGTCATTATCTGCTGCTTCATATACCTCTGAGAAAAAACTAAGCAAATTAGTAAGGCAAGAACGTCCCTGAGTGAATCCATGCTGAGAAGAATTTATTAAATTAAATGTATCTAAGTGGTTTCTAATTTTACTAGCAATAATTGACTCTAGTAGCTTTCCTATGATTGATGTAAGACTAATGGGACGGTAATTGGATGCTATTGATTTGTCACCTTTTTTGAAGATCGGAACTACGTTTGCAAGCTTCCAAGCTTCTGGAACTATACCTGTCTCCAATGACTTGTTAAATAAAAATGTTAATGGGTAACTTAACTCATCCCTACATTCTTTTAATACTCTAGCATATACCTCATCAGGACCAGGCGATTTATGAGGTTTCAGTCTGTCAATTTCCTTTAGCACATCATGTCTACTTATAGTAACCGTACTTAACCTATTTTCTATACTATCGCTATATACCTTACGGACTTCTGGAAACTGTGCCAAATTTTCATTAGTGAAAACGGAAAGAAATTGACTATTTAATGTACTGCACATTTCTAAATCATTTTCTGTCATTTCTCCTATCGAAGTTTTAAGGGGACCAATTACATCTCTAACCTTGGATTTATATAGTTGGTAAAAAGCTTTAGGATTATTTTTTGAGTCATTGGCAACCTTAATTTCATAATTTATTTTTTCTTTCCTAATATCCTTTTTTACCTGTCTTGATAGATTCTGATAGTAAGCAAGTAGGTGAATTTCGCCTTTTCTAATTTTTCTATATATTCCTCTCTTTTGTCCTAGAAGATCTAATAGTCTATTATTCATCCATTTGGGTTGGTTCTGTGTTGATCTAAATTTTCTTTTGGGGATGTATTTATTTTGTGCATTGAATACTGACTTGATAAAATTATCGTATGTATCTACCAAGGTTGATGTCTCTTCCTGACTTAAGATGACAGGTGCCTGAGAAGGGGTACACTCATTTGGACACCTGGATCGACTTAATTTTTTTACCATAGGGTCAGCTAATAGGGTTCTTCTTAACCCACCATAATTGGCTTTTCTAAAGTCAGGTATTAATGTTGTATTCTCTCTGGTATTACCTTTCCATTGTATATTAAAATACACAGAATTGTGGTCACTATTTCCTAGGTGGTCCCCTATCTCTACATTATTTACCATATGTTCATTGTTACTGAAAACTAAATCGAGAATATTATTACCTCTAGTCGGCGTATCTATGAATTGAAATAAAAAACTATCTTGTACTACCTCTATAAACTCCTCAGAATCAGAGTCTCCTATTTGATGCTGCCAATCTATATTCGGAAAATTAAAATCCCCCATAATGCACACATTGCTATACCTTGATGCCATTTTAATTTCCTCCCATATTGACGTTCCGTCATTTCTACTCATATTTGGCGGTCTATACATAACTCCAATAACTATGGTCTCACTACCTTCGTTAACCTCTACCCAAACACTTTCATTATCGTTATTTAGTCTAATACCTGATTTAATACAGCTTTTTAATGTACTCCTGACAAACACTGCTATACCGCCACCCCTCTTACTTGTTCGGTCATATTTAAACAAACTATATCCTGGTATATCAAATTCTGCTAAAAAATGCCTGGTTTCTGTATTAATCCAAGTTTCAGTTAGCGCTATTATGTCTATATTTTCTTTGCTAACAAGGGCTCTAAGTTCGTTCATTTTGTTACATAGACTCCTACAGTTTGTGTAATATACTCTCAATTTACTTCTTTTCTTTATACCTAATTTACCTTTGTTTCTAACGACATTTCCATCTTCCGTTGCACCATCACTACTATCATTTGCATTATAGTCATCATTTTTAGCATGAGACTGAATATCCTTATCGCTTTCGCCTGACGCTAAAATTGTTCCATTTAACCTCTCATTTACACTCTCAATATTTCTGTTCAAAACCCCACAACCACCCTATCTAAAGAACTAGCTAATGTAGAAACCCCTAACCGTGAAAGATGAACCCCATCCCTTGCGTACATCCCATCTCTCCCATAGAAACTATCCCAGTTATCAATGAATGGTATTGCGTTTTCTTTGCAATATTTCTCCAAACGGCAATTGACACCAATCGCCCTGGATGTCCAATGTCACTATGAAACTTATAGATTTTATACTCCCAGTCGGACTCGAACCACCGACAGTCTATGCTTTAATCCACTATTCCACGGCGTAATAAAGTTAAGTTTACCTTTTCCTATACGTTGTTTTTTTTTTCTATATGAATGAGGGAGACAAAAGGCATAACTGCCTGCAGCGAGTGCCTCCCCCAGATTTCAAAGTGACAGGGCCGAAATCAAGGTACGTTCGAGCTAAAATGCCTGGACACACAGAGTTTGAAGCAATTTAAGTCATAGGAAGAGGGAAAGACTGATTCTGGGAGAGAGTTCCAGAGCTCAGCAGTTGAATAGAAGAAAGTCTGAGAATAGCGTTTCACTCTTGGGTTGGAGAGTTGCACAGAGTAGGGGTGGGATTGTGTTGCAAGGCGGGTACTACGTACCCTACGTAGAGGAAGTGGTATACAGCCTCCCAAAAGCTGGGTGTGCTCAACCGCCTCAAGGGGTTCTTTACCCCTGCGCAGCTTCTTGCTCTGTACAGGGGCACAGTGCGTCCTTGTATTGAGTATTGTTCACATGTGTGGGGAGGATCCTCTCACACCGCACTCCTAGATAAAGTAGAAAGGAAAGCCTTTCGTATCATGAACTCCCATCCACTCACCAGCTCTTTGCAATCTCTCTCTCTTCGCTGCAATGTTGCATCTCTCTCACTATTCTATGGCTACTACAATAATCAGTGTTCCTCGGAGCTTTCCCAGTGTATACCACCTCCTCTACGTAGGGTACGTAGTACCCGCCTTGCAACACAATCCCACCCCTACTCTGTGCAATTCTCCAACCCAAGAGTGAAACGCTATTCTCAGACTTTCTTCTATTCAACGGCTGAGCTCTGGAACTTTCTCCCAGAATCAATCTTTCCCTCTTCCTATGACTTAAATTGCTTCAAACTCTGTGTGTCCAGGCATTTTAGCTTGAACGTCCCTTGATTTCGGCCCTGTCACTCTTTGAAATCTGGGGGAGGCACTCTCTGCAGGCAGTTATGCCTTTTGTCTCCCTCACTCACATAGAAAAAAAAAAAAAAACACTGGGAAATATAAATATACAAACAGTATGTATTTTTGTATATTTATACTTGATATGGACAGATTACTTGAATTTAAAGGCGATAATAGGGTTGGATGGTGGCTGATAACTACCGTGTTTGATGGAGGAGCAGTAATGGTTTGGTGGTTCTCACAGGTAAGCCCAAGGTAGCCTTGTCCGTTTCTTAGTCATTAATGTGCGACTTTAACCTCATGACACAGGGACAAGTGGCTTATTTCTACACTTTTGGTAATGCACTATGTTGACAAAAATTAGGGGACGGTGTGAAAAAATGCCGTGTCAAAATATCATACTGATCCAACTGTTTGTTAATAAGTTATTCCCGAAAAACGATGCCACACGGCCTCTGAAACCCATAGTAGTTACCGAGAAGCTGAGTCATATGGTAATGCAATCAGGTGACCTGGCCGAGTGATGATGATGACTTAGTGGAGGGGTGGATGGAGTTATAGTGGTGGTAATGGCCGAGTGGTGGTGATGATTTAGTGGAGGAGTGGGTGGAGTGGTGGAGGGTTGATGGAGAAGATGGTGGAGTTGCTGAGGGGTGGTGATGAATTAGTGGAGGGGTGGTGATGAATTAGTGGAGGGGTGGGGAAAGTGGTGGAGGATGACGGTGGAGTGATCGAGTGGTGGTGATGACTTAGTGGAGGGGTGTGGAGAGTGGTGGAGGATTGATGGAGAATATGGTGGAGTGGCTGAGGGGTGGTGATTACTTAGTGGAGGGGTGGAGATAGTGGTGTGGAGGAGTAGGGGGAGTGGTGGAGGACTGATGGAGAAGATGGTGGAGTGGCTATCTTATTATCTTACTATAGGATAATATATAATTTGTACCGCCTATCCCAGCAGGCGATGTGCACCCAAGGAAAAAAACAGTGCCCTACCTTCAAGTTAATTTCAGTTTTTCTGGTCCCCTTTCTTCCTCATGTTAAGTCCCATTAGTCTTCAGATTACAAGACGTTTGGCCCATTAGTTTGTCGATTTTAAGACATTTCGTCCCATTTCTTTGTCAATATTAAAACTGTTTGTGTCATTTAGGTGTCATGTTTTTCCTGGCGAACGCTAGCCAGCCTGTAATTTAAGAGAAAACGGCCCTCGGCCGGGAAAATGTTCTATCGAAAAATGTACAACTTTATCTTGAAGGAGGATCTTGGGGGGGGGGGGGGGTATTAAGCTTGATGGATATCTAGGGAGGAAACTAATAAAATAATAAAAAGATACATAAATGAGCAAATAAATACAGCCATCCCCCCTTTAACACCTTCAGTACCGGTGGCGTCCTTCTCATAACTTTCTGGACACGATTATATTCAGCTTAGGTAGGATCTGTGGTAGCTCAAAGGATTGCATGAGATATAGTCTGTAGCCTTTTAATTGCAAGAGGTCCTTCCTTAGCTGATTATAATCCTCTAAAAGTTGCCAGAGTATAATCAAAATTGACGTGACCGGTACTGTTCATGTCTGTTAAAGAGAGGTTTGTTTATTCTGGACCCCCTTCTCTTTCATGCTTAGCCCCATTAGATTGGCGATTTTAAGACCTTTTGTGCTATTTAGATGTCGATTATTCCTGGCGAGCGATAGTCTATACAAATATATCTAGAAGAGGGATTTTGGAGATGTTCTTCTGAAAAGGTTACACTGAAAGGGTTAAGCCGCTGTCACACGAGCACTTTTTCCGTCAATTTTCCATGAGCAAGTTTTTTCTCGTATTATTTCGGGACTTTTTCGCACTGGTATCGGCAACTAAACTGAAGGTAGATTATGTTAGGCGGATGAATTCTGATAAAGTGTAATTTTTTAAGCTTTCAGACCATAATTGCCCGTAAAAATTGGTCGAAAAAGGGCTCATGTGACTCAAGCTTTACACTCAGATCACACACCTGGTAATACAGGAAAGTAAGAGCGCGCAGCATTATATTCCGTGATAAAAAGCCCTCCAGTTATAAGATTAATAATTTGGTGATTATCTTGGTATGTAGGCATAATCATTTTGAGTTTTGGTAACCTACACTAATTATATATATATATTACAGTTTATTGCGGGGGTGGGGGTATGCCAATAAACTGCAATATATTAATAATTAGTGTACTAACACTGTCAAAGTGATTGTGTACCAAGATAATCGCCAAATAATTAATCTTAGAACTGGAGGGCTTCTTATCACGGAATTTAAAGCTGCGCGCTCTTATTTTCCTGTATTACCAGGTGTGTGTTCTGAGTGTAAATACATATATATACACACACCCTCTCATATATATAAACACGCGCACACATTCAATTTTACACTTACAAATCATACTTGGCAACTTGCTGATTAATTTTATATTTTAGATAGTCATCAAAATATAATTTTCTTTAAGAATCATTAGAGAAAACTACTATATTTTATGGGTAACTATAAGACATAATATAAATATCCCAATAATTAAATATGTTAATGTATTTAGAGTAATTGCATGTACACGTAGACCATTTTCTACAAATTTAAATTAATTTAGACATTATAATTAAAGTTAGGTATCCACTAACTATGAACCAGTAAAAGAACACAAGTTATGTAGATTGTCGGGAATAGGGTAATGATCCCGACAGGTTTTGGTCCAATAGGACATTTGAATTTGGCGGTATCGTATCGCATGTACGATTTCGGCTGGTTCTTTGTGTATTGTAGTTTATTCTTAAGTTAGGTTAAATATTAACTGTAATGTATAAATATCTACATCAGCTCTAGATGTATTATGAAACCAAGTTATGGGTTATAATTATTATGAGCCGGCAGCCATATGTAATTTCGCGAAGCGATCGGACGCCGGCCCTTTAGTCTCTCAATCAACACCATACAGTCAACATCTCCTCCCCCGGCTCTGACTCAACCCACAGTTCACCATGTGCTACAACTACTAATATATAACAACAGTCCTACATCACCAGTCCTCTTAAGCTAAGTTCATTGTATCGATATTGTATTATGTGAACATTCCTACATGTCCTGCAATTGAACTAGCCGTGTGTGGGGGGACTGGATTACACCCATCGACGAATACCTCGTTGGTAATTATATAACTATTTGTTGGGATATGTCATGTACCAGTGATATACAATTTAACCTTATCTAAATTCCCGATAAATATTGGTCCTTCGTGCCCTAAAGCTTCCTTCCCGTAGTCCCGTTTTGTTTGCTTCATTGCCGCTTGTGGGCTTACAAATGGCTGCCGCCTCGCGCGTTGTTGGCCGACTGCCGTTCCCTAGTTTACACCCAGCTTCTTCCCTCATGTTTTTTACCATTTAGGCGCCGTCTCTATCTTTTTTGGGACTAGTTTCCAGGTTTTTTTGGGCGTGTGATCCTTGGCGTTTTTTTGGTGGGTTAGCTGGGCTGGAGATTGGGGTTGGGGTGATTTCGTCGGTCACCATTTCGCGCTCATAGGCTAGGCTAGGCAGTCTAGGCCTGCAGGTGTCTGTGGTGGCTTTTCATTTCGCTTTGGTGGTGTGCCTGTGGTGTTGCTTGTGTTTTGTCATTGTGGGACTCATTATTAATTTTGCTGGTGGGGAGGGTTCTCATGTGACCTTTTATATTTAAATTTCATAATAGCCTAGGCCTAGTTGCTTAAAGTGGCGGTCATGAGTGTCGGTCTTTGTTAATTCCTAAGCGATTGACAGTTATTAGTCAGACCTCATGATTGTAGCTTAACCAACTAGGCTTACCTATAAAGGGCTTACAATAATTAGTGCTTCACCTTACCCTTTCTTTTAATGGATTTAGTATTTAATTCTTTTGTCTAGTTAGATAATTTCCTTTCGATAGTTTATGTTAAGGGGGATGTAAGTACTATGTAATTCTTTTTGAGTAAAATTCTTAAGTAACGGGGGTTTGCCGCTGTTGATTCCTAAGCGATTAACGGTTTGTAGTCTGACCTCATTGTAATTTAAGTTGCTTAAAATTAGACCTTAACGATGACAGATTTGAAGAAACTTAAGATTCTTAAGGGAGGGATGAAGGGAAGTTTAAATAGATGTTTAAGAGATCTTGATGAATTTTTAATAAGTGCCACGGCTGATCAGATAAAAGGTAAATTTGCTACGGTTACTAAATCGCTAGCTACTTATGATAGTTATGCTCAGCAGGTATATGGTTTATTGACAGTTACTGACGATGTGGAAGAAGAAATGTCGGCAGATCTTGAGTACTTTGAGGACGTTAATACAGCCTTAGCCAGACTATCTTCCACTCAAGAATCAACCTCTGTTAAGGATACCGGTACACCAAAGGCGACTGGTTTTAACCTGCCGAAGCTTACTTTGCCTACCTTTTCCGGGGATTCGGCTACCTGGACTGGATTTTGGGATATTTTTGAGTGTTCCGTCCATCATAATAAAACACTCACATCCATCCAAAGGTTCACATATCTCCGTGGTCAATTGAAAGGGGAGGCATTGAAGTTAGTCGATGGGTACAAGCTAGAAGCTACCAGCTACGAGTCTGCAGTGGAGTTGCTGAAGAGAACTTACGGGAGAGTGGAAGTCATCAAGACCGCTTTAATTACCAAATTCTTCACACTAGATCCTCCATCCTATGATGTGGCGGACCTAAAGGAGTACTATGCCTCCTTTGAGAGCCTCCTCCGAAGTATGGAGACAATGGCCGTCACCAAGGAGGAGATATTTAGTGTGAATATCTTGAATAAAATACCCTCTCCCCTAAGGGAAATCTTACGACGACAACTAAGCGACTCTCCACTAAACTTGGATGCGTTGGTGCAGGTGTACCAGACTGAAGTCTTCAATATGGAGAGTACTGGACACTACCGACAAGTGGAGGTGTCGCCATCTACTGCAGCTTTCCCGGTACAGACTTCTCCTAAACAGAAAAGGCCAATATCATTAGGTTGTAAGTTGTGCAGTGTCCACGGTCATCTGTGGTATCAGTGTCCTAAGTATCCTAAGGCTACACAGAAGATTAGCAAGGCTAAATCGCTTAAGTTATGTACCAGCTGTCTGGCAAGAGACCACTTCAACAGTACCTGCACCAATTCCTACATCATACCTTGTAAGTATTGCAAGGGGAAACATTGGTTTTCCCTTTGCACCCAGTCTGATCGGCACGACGGCAAAGAAAATGGGAGAACCCCCAAAGAGTCACATGAGAAAGGTAAGAGCGAGGGTGATAAAGTATCTGCCATGTCCATTGCTTCTCGAGAATGTCAATTGCTTCCTACTATGATGCTGCCAGTAGTGGGGAGTAATAATAATACTATAATGACGCGCACCTTACTTGACCAATGCTCACAGAGGTCATTCGTTCTGCGGTCATCAATACCCCAGCTCAAGTGTACCAGCAAGGGTCAAGAGAATTTGCGTCTCCATGGTTTCACTGGTGAAATAGATTCCAGTGACTATGATATTGTGGAGATTTCATATGTTTATAGAAAAAAGGTATGTCCCATCAAGGCTGTTGTGGTCGACTCACTACCCAGTTTCTATATAGCATCAGAGATTCAACCACATTTGAAATATCTCAGAAGCAAGGGGTATAAACTGGCTGATGATCAACTCTCTGCTAACAATGGTATTATGCTACTGGTCGGAGCTGATTATTACTACGACCTGGTTCACCCTGGATATCGGCGGGTAGATAAGCTAATAATGCTCCCCACGATCCAAGGTTATGCCATTTCTGGATCCTATGCCACTTCCTCTCAAGACACACAGGTGGAGGTGGTTACGGTCCTCAAGGTAGCAGTAAGCCCCATAGATAAATATATTAGGCCAAATGTGCCTGATAATACATGTACTGATAATAGATAAGCTATGGGACTTGGACAATATTGGAATTGACCCACATGAACTTGATCGTGAGTCCAAGCTAGCGTTAAGCTCGTATGAAGAGACTGTAACGTATGACTCTGGCAGAGGTCAGTATGTGGTAAGGCTCCCTTGGAATGATAACAAGAGTAAATTACCTACTAATTTCCATCTAGCACTTGGTAGGTTACGTGGCCTTCAGAAGCAGTTTGTCAAGGATCCAAGTTATTGCGAGACTTATGCGGCAGTTTTAGCCGAGCAGGTACAACGTGGATTTGTGGAGAGAGTAGATCTCAGTGAGTATGGGGATAACATCCATTACCTTGCTCACCATGGGATTAAAAAGGACAGTTCCACCACTCCTGTTCGTATTGTGTATGACTGCTCTGCTAAATCCAGTGATCGCTCCTATAGCCTGAATGATTGTCTGTACATGGGTCCGTCCCTGGTCTCTGATCTAGCGCAAATTATGTTGCGCTTCAGATGTCATAAGTTTGCATGGGTCGCCGATATTGAGAAGGCCTTCCTGATGCTTCAACTCAATCGTGAAGACAGGGACTCGACAAGATTTTTATGGCCACGGGACCCAATGGATCTAGATTCAGAGTATCTGGTCTACAGGTTCAGAGTCGTCTTATTCGGGGCGACCTGTTCCCAGTTCCTTCTCAACGCTACTATCTTGCGTCATCTTGAGGAGGCTGGACTAGATCCTGACTTCAAGAATGAGATCAAGCAGGGGATCTATGTGGACAATCTTCAAGGCACCGGAGACAATGAAGATTTATTGCTCAAGAGATGCTGGGAGATCCGTGATATATTTGCCAAGGCTCATTTATACTTAAGAGAATGGGCCACTAATAGTGATCTTTTGAAAGGTCAATTTGCTTCTGACGGTGTAGCTACTGAGAATAGTGAGGTGAAGTTTTTGGGCCACAAATGGGACACTACCACAGATTGTATATCCTTCTGTCACACCCCATGCGGCGGTGAGCTTATGACCAAGCGAAACTGCTTAAGCTTGTCAGCGAGGTTGTTTGATCCCCTAGGTTTTTTGCTGCCTGTAACAATCCGTGCTCGTATGTTTTTACAGCAACTGTGGCGGCTAAAACTAGATTGGGATACGCCCCTCCCGATTGAGTTACAAAATACTTGGCGGTTGATTCGGTCGGACCTTTCCACATGTTGCAAGGTCCAACTATATCGTCAGGTTATTAGTGGTCAACAGGTGGATCTACATGCCTTTTCTGATGCTAGTAATAGTGCGTACGGTACTGCCATATACATATGCAATGGTAGTGAAGCGATGCTGGCTATAGCGAAGGCCAAAGTAGCCCCTATAAAGAAGATTACAGTTCCTAAATTAGAACTTACTGCATTGCTTCTGTCTGCTCGTCTAATAAAGTTTACACTGGATGCTTATGCAGACATACTACAGATTAATAACGTCTATGTCTGGAGCGACAGTCAAATAGCGCTTTCATGGGTACACAGCCAGAAAGTGTTACCTGTTTATGTTTCTAATCGCACTGATGAGATTCATGACTTAGTTCCTACAGCTACATTTCGCTATGTGAGCACCAGGGATAACCCCAGTGACATAATTTCACGGGGGATCTCGGCACAGCAGTTTATGTCTTCCTCTATTTGGTGGCATGGACCTCCATGGCTTACATCTCCAACTGAGTGGCCTCAGGATTTCAGGGATTACATATCTGATCCTTCAAGTCGGCCCCAAGATGATGTGTTAAGTAGTTCGAATGTGAGTACTACACATCAGGATAACAAGTTGGTAGAGTGGGAACGTTACGGCAGCTATGATCAAGTAATACGGGTATTTGCATGGATATACCGTTTCATTAACAACATGAGAAGTCGGGCTCACGGGTCTTTCCTTAGTGAAGATTCGAAGCATATCAGACTCCATGAATTGAGATCAGCAGAAGCAAAACTAATATGTTTAGTACAAAAGGAATCTTATCCTACTGAACATCAAATCCTGAGCAAGGAGTCAAAGGCCAAACCCTCAAACTTAATGAGGCAGCTAGGATTATATATGGAAGGAGGCATAATTAAGTGCAGAGGCAGGATACAAAAGGCGGACATTATTGATTCTGCGAAATATCCTGTCCTCCTTAGCTCCTCTCATTTGATTACCAAACTGTTGATTCGCCAATGCCATAGGACCTGCCTACATTTTGGCGTAAATTATGTTCTGGCGTATATGCGACAACGTTGGTGGATCCCTAAGATCTATCTATCTATCTATTGCCTGACGCCATGATCCCCGAAGGGGTGGCCACGAACGAACCGCCCCCATGCACCTCTGTCCCCAGTCAGTCGACGCCCCTCCCCCCAACCAGCACCGCCTTCATTCATGTAGTTCCTCACTCCATCCTTCCACCTCATATTCGGTCTACCTCTCCCCCTCTGTCCCTCCACCTCGCTCTCGTACACCCTCTTAGTCATTCTCTCGCTTTCCATACGTTCCATATTGCCGAACCATCTCAAGTTGTTCCTTTTCACACTTTCCAGCACATCTACCTCCACACCACACCTCCTTCTTACTTCCTCATTAGTCTGTCTATCCCTCCATGTAATTCCGCACGCACTCCTTAAGTAATTCATTTCCACTGCTCTCACTCTTGGTCTGAGTCTCTCAACCAACGTCCATGCTTCGCTTCCGTAAGTCAGTGTCGGGATTACCACACTGTCATGCAAGGACTTCTTCACTTCCATACTGACCACCCTATTTCTTGTTACTGCTTTTAGCGTTCCTACAACCCTCTTCCCCTGTTGTACCCTCTCCCGCACCTCTTCATCCATAGTCCCATCTTTACTCAACACACTGCCCAGATACTTAAAAGAGTTGACGATCTCCATAGCCTGACCGTTCAGCTTCACCTCACACTCTGTGACTTCACCCCTTTCGAAGACCATAACCTTGCTCTTCCCCGTATTTACCTTCAAATTCCGTTTTTCGCACACTGTTCCAAACTCATTTACCAGACCCTGCAACTCCCATTCATTATCACTCATCAGAACTGTATCATCCGCAAACAGCAGTATAGGTAGCTTCCACTCAATTCCCTCCCTTTTCAGCGATACACCAACATCCACTGCTCTTGATAGTATTTCTTTCATAACTCCATCCATATATACAGTAAACAACCACGGGGACATCACACACCCCTGTTTCAAACCAACATTCAGGTCAAAGAACTCGCTCTGCTCACTCTCCACACGTACTGCCGCCTTTGCACCCTCATACATGCTCTTCACTGCTTTCAGCAACTTGCCCTCTACTCCGTATATTCTAAGTACTTTCCACAAACCTTCTCTATCCACTCTGTCATAGGCCTTCAAGGCAACATACACCTTTTGTTTCTTCTCCAGATACTTCTCCACAACACAATTCAGGGTAAAAATCTGATCTACACATCCTCTTCCCTTCCTAAAGCCTCCCTGCTCGTCGCCTATCCATTTCTCCGTTCTCACTCTCACTCTCTCAATCACTACCCTACTGTATACCTTCCCTACTACGCTTAGAAGACATATTCCTCGGTGGTTACCACACACTCCTCTTTCCCCTTTGCCCTTATATAGGGGGACTATTATGCCAGTCTTCCAGTCATCGGGTGCACTCCCCTTCTCCCATGCTAGTTTGCACATTTTCCATACCCATTCTATCACTATCTCACCACCATACCTCAACATTTCCCCACACACTCCATCTGTTCCTGGTGCTTTCCCCAACTTCACTCTTTTCATGGCTTCCCACACTTCTGACCTCCTGATCCCCACCTCCTCCTCCACTACTACTCTTCTTTTCCCTCCCATACCATATCCAGCTATGTTTGCTGGCTCTTCATTCCTTTCATTTAGCAACTCACTGAAGTACTCCCTCCATCTTTCGACTCTCTCTTGCTTCTCGGCTAGCATTCTCCCATTCTTATCTTTCACACCCTTACTGTTTCCCTTGCTACCTTCCCTAACTTTCTTGACTTCTTTCCAGAACAGTTTCTTACTCTCCCTCCATTTTACACTCAGATTCCTTCCAAATTCCTCATCTACTCTTCTCTTACTTTCCTTCACTACTCTCTTCACCACCCTCTTACTCTCCACGTACCTCGCTCATTTCTGTCTCTCGGAATCTTCATTCCCTCTACTACCCAACCACTCTCTATATGCTTTCTTCTTTTCTTCCACAGCTATTCTTACCTCTTCTGTCCACCATGCTGTACCTTTCACTCCCCTCCCTCTTCTCCTCACTCCACACACCTCCTCACATGCTGCACATATCTCATCCTTAAACACCTTGCTCATCTCCTCCACTTCCTCCATAACTTCCAGGTCGAACCCACCTAGTCGTCTTTCCACTGCTCTCCTGTACTCCTCCCTGACTTCCTCCTCCTGCAACCTCTCCACCCTCCTCACCATTCCACCCTCCTCTCGCCTCCCTCCCGCTCTCCTCACCCACTTCTTTTGTATCCTAACCTTAGCTACCACTACATAATGATCAGACAGACCCCCTCCAATACCCCTATACACCCTAGCATCCATCACAGATTTCTTCATTCGTTCATCCACACATACATAATCAATCAATGACTTTCGTTCCACCACTGTCTTATCCTTCATCGTCAACATCCGTTTCCACGTGTACCTGTGGATCATTCTGTGTCGGAAGAAGGTGTTGGCTATCCACAGCCTCCTCCCCACACATACGTCCACAAATGCACTACCATTCCCATTCACCTCTGATGGTACCCCCCACCCTCCCACCACTCCCTCAACTTTCCTATCACCCACCTTACCATTCATATCCCCAATCAGAAATATTCTTTCGTTCTTGTCAAACTTCTCCAGGCACGCCTCCACATTCATCCAGAACTCCTCTTTCTTTCTTTCAAGTATATCCTCTGTCGGGGCATACACGCATACAATCACCCACGTTTGTATTCCTACTTTCATTCTCACCCACACAATCCTTGAACCCACAGACCCATACTCTCTTACACATTCCTTCCATTTGCTACTTACAAACAAACATGCACCTTCTCTCGCTGTTCCTTCACTCACTCCAGCACACACACCCATTCCACACTCCCACTCTCTCACATCTGAACCTTTCCATTTGGTCTCTGTCATTCCACATACATCCAGCCTGGCATTCACTAACACTTCCAGAACCTCTCTCTCTTTTGTGCCATCATTCATGCCACTAACATTCCATGTAGCCATTCTCAGAATGTCCGAAGGCATGTCCTTAGTCGGTCGTGGTTCGTCAACGTTGGTTCCGTCCGCATCCGAGGCTGTTCGTTCGTTTTTTTTTGCTTAGATATTTTTTCCGGGTGGGGGTCGCAAGCCCACCGACCCAACCTCTTTAGTCGCCTCTTACGACACGCAGAAGGCACGTGGGGCATATTCTATTCCCTAACCCCCAGGGGGTCCCTAAGATGCGACAAGCAATTAAAGGGATCCACAATAGCTGTACTATCTGTAAAAGATTACAGGGTAAGCCTTACTCCCCAGTTGATCTACCTCCCTTGCCTGAGTTCAGGGTACAAAGGACTGAACCATTTCAGGTAACCGGGGTAGACTACACCGGAGCGATTCATGTTAGAAAATCGCCCGGTAATATCATAAAGGTATATGCCGTCCTATTCACATGTGCGGTAACCAGAGCGATTCATATTGAATTGATTGACGACCTATCCAGTGAGGGGTTTTTGCATACTCTAAGACGCTTTGCAGGCCGCAATGGTTTCCCTCAAATTATTATGAGCGATAATGCGACTTGTTTTGTCGGGGCCTCTAAATATCTCCAGAGTTTAATGGATGACCCGCAGGTTGTGGCTACCCTCACTGGAAAGGGTTGTCAATGGAGATTTATACCAGCACGTGCACCATGGTTCGGGGCGATTTGGGAGAGAACTATCGGTATCGTCAAATCTGCCATGAAGAAGGTATTAGGAAGGGCACTGGTGACCAGCCGGGAGTTGCAAACCATCTTAATAGAAATTGAGATGTCAGTCAACGACAGGCCCTTGACCTATACCTCGGCAGATGTTGATGACCTCTTACCCATTTCGCCTTCTATGCTAACACGTGGACGAACCCTTAATACCTTTCCTAGATCGTCCGTAAATGACGAAGATCTGCATGATCCTACGTTCGGCAATGCTGACGCCACACGTCGTCGCTTCCAGTATGTAAACAAGGTGTCCGACGATCTATGGAAACGGTGGACCCAAGAATATTTGCTGTCTCTTCGCGAGCGTCACTCTCATAAGATCAAAGGGAGGAATCAACGATGGCCTCGTATCGGGGATATCGTCCTGATTCATGATGAGCGTCCTAGGTTATTTTGGAAGCTTGGGAGGATTATCGATTTGTTCCAGGGCATTGATGGTCTTATAAGGGTTGCTAGAATACGAACTTCGACTGGGGTTACTACTCGCCCAGTCGTAAGGTTATATCCCCTGGAGCAGGATGTAGAACTGCCGGATGATCCTGGCGTCTCTACTGATACCCCTCCGCGGGAGAATGCTGGTGACAGTGCTCCTCAAGGTGGGGCAGCTGATAATGAGAAGGATGATCCTCCTCAGGCTTCAGGTGGCGCTCGTCCCAAAAGGAGGGCGGCTATGAGTTCCGTGGATCTTTAGAGATCAAAGATCAAACTAGGTGATCTTTGACTTCGATGTCCTTTTGTTGTTCTCTGTATATAGCTCCTGTATATCATTTTTGGTGGCGGGCAATATGTCGGGAATAGGGTAATGATCCCGACAGGTTTTGGTCCAATAGGACATTTGAATTTGGCGGTATCGTATCGCATGTACGATTTCGGCTGGTTCTTTGTGTATTGTAGTTTATTCTTAAGTTAGGTTAAATATTAACTGTAATGTATAAATATCTACATCAGCTCTAGATGTATTATGAAACCAAGTTATGGGTTATAATTATTATGAGCCGGCAGCCATATGTAATTTCGCGAAGCGATCGGACGCCGGCCCTTTAGTCTCTCAATCAACACCATACAGTCAACATCTCCTCCCCCGGCTCTGACTCAACCCACAGTTCACCATGTGCTACAACTACTAATATATAACAACAGTCCTACATCACCAGTCCTCTTAAGCTAAGTTCATTGTATCGATATTGTATTATGTGAACATTCCTACATGTCCTGCAATTGAACTAGCCGTGTGTGGGGGGACTGGATTACACCCATCGACGAATACCTCGTTGGTAATTATATAACTATTTGTTGGGATATGTCATGTACCAGTGATATACAATTTAACCTTATCTAAATTCCCGATACAGCAGTCATACACAATACGAACAGGAGTGGTGGAACTGTCCTTTTTAATCCCATGGTGAGCAAGGTAATGGATGTTATCCCCATACTCACTGAGATCTACTCTCTCCACAAATCCACGTTGTACCTGCTCGGCTAAAACTGCCGCATAAGTCTCTCAATCAACACCATTATAGTGTTAGACCAAGTATCGATTGTTCCAGGAAGGGAGGCTCATTAGTGTTCAGTGAGTTGTTTCGGTAGCATTGTATCGCGTTTTCTTACATTTCGTTGTATTCTCGGGAGTTATTTCGTTACCATATTGCATTTTCTTACATTGCATTATATTATAGAACATATTTGTATAATAACCTAGTATTTATTGAATTACGATATTATTTATCGTGCTTTAATAATAATAATAATAATAATTAAAACTGCATCCGTTGATAACGACCTTTGCTATGGCTACTGCAAGCCTACAATGTGTTGTGTATCACCCCCAGTCAGTATTAGATTTTCTACCGAAAATACTGAAAATTAAGACCCAATGCCAATGTAAAAGGTGGTTTAGAAGAAACTTCGAAACACAGAGCAAAATAATCCTTCACGAGGAAAATTGGACGTCAAATAATGGAACCTGGGAGTATACCTTTGAGTCAGCGGTGCAAGTAAAACTAATAAAGGGCTATAATTGCCTTCAACTTAAATGGAAGCGGGGGCGGAAAACACTCGAAAAATCAATAATTATGTTGCTGGCGAGGCCAACCAGGATATAGAAGAGGCCAACCGCGACATTGAAGAGGCCAACCTGGGCATTGATGAAGCCAACCAGGTTATTGAAGAGGCTACCCAGGGTATTGAAGAGGCCAACCATGGTATTGAAGAGGCCAACCAGGGCATTGAAGAGACCGACCTGGTCATTGAAGAGGCCAACCAGGATATTGAGGATCGAGGTTTCCCAGAAAATTTAAGCATTCAATGAGACTATTGAATTTCTTAACGAGCGCATCGAGAATTCCAACCAGGCTATTGAGGAGCTCAGCGCTGACATTGAAGATACCATCGGGGACATCGATGAAACTTTCCAGGTTATTGACGAGACCGAAAAAATTATATGCCTTGCCAACGAGGAAATAGAAGAAAATCACCGGGTTATTGAAAAGGCCAACCAAATTATTGAAGAGAACAACCGGATTATCGACAAAAACAACCGGGCTATTGAAGAGAACAACCGGATAATCGAAGAGAACGAATGGTTTATTGAAGAGTATGACCGGTTAATTGAAGAGAAAGAGTGGGTTATTGCAGAGGCCGACCAGTTTCTATGTGAGACGAGCTAATAACCCCTTCAGTATTCATTTGAGGATGCATTATTTTGTTTTCCTTTTTTGTCCTTATTTTTACATCGTGATTTTGATTATTTTTTTTTGTGTTTATATTGTCGTTCGTTTTAGTTTGTATGTTTTGCAAGTTATTCTTTATCATTTCAACATGTAGACGGTATTGTACAGCTTAGGAAGGAATTTTGGAAATCAAGGTGTTAATCTAGATAGTTTATACCCATTTGATTCCCAGATTCCCAGGGGAGGTGTGGTGGAGTGGTCATGCCACTGGATTGGTAATCCAATGGACCCGGGTTCAAATCCCGATATGTCAATGGGAAGATATTATTGGGATTGAATTTGTGCTGTACCTAGTATCAGTGCATTACCACAAAGCCCACCGAAATGCCAAAAAAATACCCTCATTGTTCCCTGATTAAATAACACTGTATGAATATTCCCATATTCAAAATATGTTACAGGGGGACAATGCCTAGTGAGTTCACTGCTCAATAGGTGGCGTATTGAGAGTGAGGGTCTGAGTCTGGAGGGTGAGACGGTGAAGCACTTGGGCGAAGCAATCGGCCGCTTCAGAGATGGAGCTGTTTCGAGCCATGGTGGTTGCTTCACATGTCTCACTCCCCAGACTGGAACAAGACCTCACGGGCTTCACCGTGTTGAGCGGTGGAATGTACAGGCTCTCAGCCTATGCCCGAGAGGGAGTAGTTGGAAAAAAAAAAAAAAAAAAAAAAAAAAAAAAAAAAAAAAAAAAAAAGATAGCCTTCTAAAACCGAGTAAAATCGTCTAAGGGTAACTAGAATAAAATAAAGAAAAAAATGCATCCTATAAGTAAAAGGGTTAAGGGAAAATTTTCGCTTAAGGTTATTCTTTTGGACCCAGGTTTCCCTCATGCTTAGCCCCGTTATATGTTAAATGTGAAGACGTTTGCTAGCATAGAGGGTTACAACGGGGTGGGCGGGAATATAATATTGTTCACAATATTTTGAGTATATTTTATTAATGGGAGATGGGTCGTTTTTTGGGTCCCCTTTCTTCCTCATGTCTAGCCCCATTAGTTTTCAGATTATAAGACGTTCGGCCCATTATTCTGGCGATTTTAAGACCTTTCGCCCCATTTCTTTGTCAATATTAGGATGTTTTGTGTCATTTAGGTGTCGATCGGTGGTAGTAAAAAGGATTAAGTGAGATAGTTTTAAATTTGTTAATTGCTAGAGGCCATTTTTATATTGAATAAAATCGTATAATAGTAGCCAGAATAAAGATAATATGACGTCGACGGTACCGGCCAGTACTGAAGGGGTTAAAGGTATATTAGTGGTACTAAACCCATCTAATACAAGGACAGAAAGATACAATAACTTTCAATATACCCAATAATATTATATGCCTTTTTTTGTATTCGTTATATATCCTTCAATTTTTCAAGTGTAGATATCACTTTATTTCCTATTGTCATCATCATCAGCCTGAGTTAGTCCACTGCAGTACAAAGGCCTCTCCCAAACGTTTCCACTCCAACCAGTCAGATGTTAGTCTGTTCCATCCTACCCCAGCCAACTTTCGGATCTCATCCCTCCATCTAGTTCTCTGTCTACCTCTTCCTCTAGCTCCATCCCTAGGTTCCCATTCTGTTGCTCTAGTTGTCCATCTGTTATTATCTCTTCTAAATATATGACCTGCCCAGAACCATTTCCTCTTCTTTATGGTACTGCGAATATCTTCACCTTGTGTTTGTTCTCTTATCCAAGAGGCTCTCTTCCTATCTCTCCAAGTTATGCCTAACATTATCCTCTCCATTCCTCTTTGGGCTCACCTAAGTTTACGTTCTAGACACTTTGTTATTATAGTAGTTGTAAATAATACGACAATGGTAACCTCCTCAGTATTTATTTTATTCTGGCTATCAGTAGTTGACTATATTTATATTAGGAAGGAATTATGGAAAGAAGTCAGACGGTTAGTTGAACTATAATTTACCTTGTGTAAGATAGTTCCTACACCTTTGAGGACAAGATATTCTTTATACTTTGTACAAAATCGTCTAACAATAGCGAGAAAATAAAAGGGAAAAGTGTCTTACGGCCTCTACATCTTCGGCCCGATAGTCAAGCTGGTCCCCCTGACATGTCGGACCTTAGACATCACGGCCCATAGACATCACGGACCGCAGACATAGCGGCCCTTAGACGACCCGGCCCACACCATTTCCGGATCCTAGTCATATCGGCCGCCTCTCTCTCTCTCTCTCTCTCTCTCTCTCTCTTTCTCTCTCTCTCTCTCACACACACACTAAATAATGCAGTTTATGTTAAAACTCCATTTTCTTTTTATAACCCGGGTTCGAATCCTGGTGGATCACATATATGCTTTCATTAATTTCATTGGAGGTGTTTGGTGTTGTGGTGAAATTTAAAAAAAAATAGATTATCAGTAGGTTCAAGGATATTTCGTAGCGAGGAGGCCGTTCTAAATGATCTGTGCCCCATGAGTATGCTTTCCTCTCACTTAAACATTAGGCTATCATGGTGCGGTAGGAATATGAACATGATTAAATTAATATCCAGTATTCGAGAATGGATAACAAGTCGTAAGCGTGTGCATAAACCTTTAACCGTCTTGGTGGTGTAAGGGTTAAGGTGTCTAAAAATCTGTGTATGATAACCCGGGTTCGAATCCTGGTGGATCACATATTATACGCTTTCATTAATTTCATTGGAGGTGTTTGGTGTTGTGGTGAAATTAATAAAAATAGATATACCTATATCATAGAAAACACTTTATCCAGGGTAGAGTCCGATAGAGTCTGGCATAAATCTTTAATTTCTAAACTACCCTCCTTCGGTTTCTATCCCTCCATCTGTGCCTTTGTCTCTAATTTCCTTTCCGGCCGTTCCATAGCCGCAGTTGTGGACGGCCATTGTTCACTTCCTCACCCTATAAACTCCGGTGTTCCTCAGGGCTCTGTCCTATCTCCTATTCTCTTTCTAATTTTTATAAATGTTCTCCTTAACTGTACCTTAATTCCCATCCATTCATACGCAGACGACTCAACCTTACACTACTCCATTACTTTTTCAGAACGCCCCAGCCAGCAATCCCTCAACGACAAACGTAATGAAGCCATACAACTCTTAAATTCTGATCTAAATACTATTTCCAATTGGGGCAGAGAAAACCTTGTTAACTTTAATGCTTCCAAAACCCAATTTCTCCATCTATCTACCCGTCAGGATCTCCCAGCGGACTATCCCTTATTCTTCAACAATACAAAAATCAACACTTCATCTTCTCTCAATATTCTTGGTGTCTCTTTTTCTTCTGCTCTCATTTGGAAGGACCATATTACCAGTCTTGCTAAGGCAGCCTCCCAGAAGCTGGGTGTGCTCAACCGCCTTAGGGGGTTCTTTTCCCCTGCACAGCTTCTTGCTCTGTACAGGGGCATAGTGCGCCCTTGTATTGAGTATTGTTCACATGTGTGGGGAGATTCCTCTCACACCGCTCTCCTAGACAAGGTTGAAAGGAAGGCCTTTCGTATCATTAACTCCCGTCCACTCACCAACTCTCTGCAATCTCTCTCTCTCCGCCGCAGTGTTGCATCTCTCTCGCTATTCTATCGCTACTATAATAATCAGTGTTCCTCAGAGCTATCCCAGTGCATACCACCTCCTTTACGTAGGGCACGTGGTACCCGTCTTGCAACTCAATCCCACCCCTACTCTGTGCAACTCTCCAACCCAAGAGTGAAACGTTACTCTCAAACTTTCTTCTACTCAACAGCTGAGCTCTGGAACTCTCTCCCAGAATCAGTTTTTCCCGCTTCCTATGACTTAAATTGCTTCAAACTCCGTGTGTCCAGGCATTTTGGCTCGAACGTCCCTTGATTTTGGCCCTGTCACTCTTTCAACTATGGGGGAGGCACTCGCTATAGGCAGTTATGCCTTTTGCCTCCCTCAATCACATAGAAAAAAAAACTAAAAAAAAAAACTAAAATTTATTTTATAGCTTTTGTGTTGCTTAACCCAGGGACTACGGCCAGACTCTTAAGAGGTTCTACTGGGCAAATGCAGCCAGACTTTTAAGATCCCAGGCCTAAAAAAAAAATTAAAACATCCCAGTGGCACTCACAACAAACCAATTTGTGATTTGGCGAGATAATTATCCTCCATTACTTGCTACCACTCCTACATATGTGTCCCCCTTTCCCCCTTTTCCCCCCTCCTCAATTATCAGCTATTTTTCATCATTCCCCCTTTTATCCGGTAATTTTCAATTTTTGGCGGGAATTTCCCCTCCAGCCCTCTTTAACACGGGTGAGGCACCTAGAGATCCTTGCAACACAGAGACTTCTACTCAGACTCATCAGTGTCGATAGAGAGCTTGGAGAGGGAACATAATATACTCTGCTCTCGCCTCATGATACGACCTTGCGGCAATAATACAGTCAGGTCTCGATATACACGATATACACGGTGACTGTGTAAGTACCGTTTATATCAAAACCTATTTCAGAAATAACAGGCCTTATGGGAATTGATTAATTCGTTCCAGCCACTTTCCCAAAGTCCCCCTTTTGACCCTTTTTGCCTACCTTCAGCTGACTTATATTACATTATACCACCAACATCATTTATGACAAAACATACAATACATTAAGCATCAATGAGGACTGATTTGTACCTGTTACTGACCTATTTGTGTGGATAGATGTGTTGACGTTCGGTAGATGTTTCCTCAGCTGTACTCCCTCAGACCCTCCCCCCGCCCCGTCCCCGGCCCCTACCTCGACCCCGGTACTGCGATGAAGTTGATAAACCTTGAGCTAAAGCTGAGCTCATACATCGGCTCCTCCAGGTTCCCCAGCATGTTCATTGTCCTCATCGAAATCAGAGAACACCGAAATATTGTCCATCATATCATTATCATCATCAGACTGGTTGTCACTGTCGGGGGGCGCTCCCTCCCTCCCCCTTTCTTTATTCGGCGAGTGCGAGGAACCTGTCTTTCAACACAGTCCCACTCATATTCTGTCCAGCTTTCCAAACCAAGAATTAGCAAATTTTCTCAGAATTTCTTACACTCAACAAACTCTCTCCCTTAACTCATTCAATACCGGCGACATCTTTTTAGCTTTATGCTGGCTACTATTAGTCGATTTTATTCAGTTTAAAAAGGGCCTCCAGTACTTGGCAGGCTTCCAACTATCTCACCTACCCTTTTCACTGCCACAAATTCGTCTTCAATGGCACAAATTCGTCTAAATATTGCTAGTCTAAAATACAAAAGACGTAGCCGGTACAGAAAGGGTTAATTAATCTTTCCTTCATCCTATAACTTAGACTGCTTTATATTCCTTGTGTCCAGGCATTTTGACCGAAACGTCTCCCGAATTTGGCTCCCTGTCACTCCTTTGGCTTTGGGGGAGACATTCGTTACACTCAGCCTTCCGTTTGTCTCCTCGATACACACATAAAAAAACAAATACTTATTGAAACGTTTTGCTGTCTTTCAAATTTTATAGGTCTGTGGTATGAAAAAAATAAAATGTGATAGGTTATCCTGTCGTATATTTCATATGAATTGTTTTATATTAATAATTTCGTGTTTCTAATATCGGTATATGTATTGTAGATGTATACTTTCCAACCCATATTGTTGTTATTTTCAGTCAACTTCAAATCGCTTTATAGTTAGGCAAAGTTGAAGTTCGAGTTAGATGCACTGTATAAGAATGTGTACATTAAAGTTGTAAGTAAATAAGGATATCTAGTAAATGTATTTGATTATGAACAGGCTCTTAAAGTAGTTTATTGTAGCTAAGCCTAAAACAAAATTTGGAGGTTTGGAGTTTAACGTGGACATACTGGAATGTAATACATTCAAATCCGATAGTCAAAATTATGTGAAATGCATAGTTCACCTGACCTGATCGACGAGTCGAGTAATTTAGCCAAGTGAGATGAGTTCTAATGTCTACTTAGTCCAAAAAAGAATAAACAAAATGATATAGATATAATTTTCATGAAGGAACTTATAAAGGGTTTTGCTTGCATTAATCAAAATGAGTAAAGTTGGAGGGGAATGATAACAGACTTAAGGATATAACTTGACACAGGAATGATAAATTGTGTAAGGAAATTGAGTAATACAAATTATAATATTATAGACAGTTATGCTTAATACATATGCAAATAGATGTTTCCAATCACAGATTGAATAAATTGTGCAAATAATTATAAAAGAAGCAGAAATTCAAGTTTGGGAAGCTTGTAAACTTAAATGAAAGGTAGAGTTAATTGATTAACTTAGCCGATTAACTTTTAAAATTAACTTAACTTAACTATACTCTATTTTTTTCCAGCTGAGGGTAAATTGCCATGTTACTATCTTGGTTACTCAGCTATAACGTAGATTTTGTAGCGAAATATATTGTTTATTATTAAAAACTTGGAATTATTTCGACATAGAGACATAGTAGTTTCATCATTTTCATTAATTATCGAGAACTCAGCTGCTAAAGCGGGTGTCACACTATGCTGATTTAAGTGCCGACGCTCCACGAGTTAAGGATCGGGAGCAGGTCTTTGCCTACATCGCCGCGCGACGTGGGTGGGCGCCTACTCAAGAGAGCCGTCGGGAGAGGTCGTCAGGGGCCTCTGTAAAAGTTCGACATGCACAACTCTCATGAGTTGAGTTGGCGGCTAGTAAATTGGCGGGACGGTGACGGTAGGCAGGTGGCGTCGGGCGGCATCCAGTAGGCATCAGACGGTACAAGGGTGTCGACCTGTCTGCGTCAGACGCCGCTTATAAGGTAGGTCGCCTTCAGGCAGCGACCCGGTAACGCCCAGGCGCCGTCATAGGGGAGGGCATACCGTGAGTCCGCGACCTGGTAACTTCGCACGGGACATCGTTGATAGATGGTTTTGGGGGTGTTTTTGTTTTAACCTTGATGGAGGTCTAGCGAGGAAACTAAAAAATAAATTAGTATATAAATAAATAGACCCCAAAAATTACCACTGTCCCCTTAATCCGATCCCATGAACGAGTGACTATCTATAAACCCTTTGAATAGCGGTGGCGTTTGTTTTGCCATAGTTCTGCCATACTTAGACGATTTTATGCAGCTTAAGAACGGTCTGCGGGAGTTAAGAGAGATAAATGAGAGGAATGGAGGTCTTGTGATTGCTACAGGCCCTTTGTAAGCATAATACAATAACCTAATAGTTGCCAGACTATAACGAGAAAGATGTCACCGATACTGAAAGGGTTAACTATAGATGGCCTTGTTTTACCAATTACTAAAAAAAAATAACACTTAATTAAGGGGAGATGGGTGCATTTGTTTGCTCATTTATGGATCTTTTTATTATGTTTTTAGTTTCCTCCCTAGATCTCAAGCTTAACCCCCCCCCCCCACACACACACACACACACACACACAAACGTCGCCTCCGACGGACCGGTTTGCCTCGGTCGGGATCAAGTGTGACTGAGTAGGGGTCCAGTGTGACAGGGTGGCTGTCCATCGCCGCCGTAGTATCTATCGGCGCCGCCCTACCTCCTATAGGAGCCGCTCGTCTGGAGCATTGTCGCCAACCAGTTTGCGTGGTACGGCGCATGACGTCGCCCCAGCGGCGTCATTTATCTTCCTTAGGTATTGCATGGTTGCCACTCGACCCCTTCCAGTTGCCGTTAGGCTGCATGCCCGTCCATACTGCCCGCCGTGGGCGTCCCGCCCCTCTATCACCCACGATACTCGGCAGTAGTCTCCCCCTTGTATCGCCACTCCGTATGTCGTGGAGCGTCGGCACTTAAATCGGCATAGTGTGACACTTGCTTTAGGGATTTAGTTTACCATCAGCTGGAAAACATTGCCTATAGTTACGGTATTTCCCAAAGTCGAGTTAACTTAACTTATTTGATAAAATACTAAAATTAACTTAACTAGTTAATTTAATGAGTTAATTGACCCAACTCTGATATATATATATATATATATATATATATATATATATTACGAGTTTATATTCTATTTCGTAGTATACTTTATTTCAAGCGTTTTCATGTAGGCAGTGGTAATATATTAACAGTGATAAAGCATAAATTATTATATAAAAAAAAAAATATATATATATATATATAGAGAGAGAGAGAGAAAGATGGGGAGATGAGGTTAGGGGGGGGGGGATATGCTAATCCGCTGAGACAGTGGGATTACGTTTACTTTTAATTTTTCTCATCGAGGTGTTGATAGCCTTTTCAAGTTGGAACTTATTACTTCATTTCGACGTACCGGTACCTCCCACTTCCTCCTGCTATTGTATATACAATTATATTTGTCTACATTCGATCTTAAGCTCCATGTGGTTTATCAGATATAATTTAGTTTATTGTTGGGTTATAGAAACTTGGTAGGGTTAACTAAAGGTAAGTGTATCAAAAGTACAGTAAAAGATCTAATTCACCTAAATGGTATGACCATAATTGTGCTAGAGTAACTGAACAAAAAGCAATAGCCTACAATGCATACACAAGATCAAAAACACATGAAGCCTTTAATTACTTTAGAAACATCAGAAATCATGCCAAAACTGTATTAAACCTAACTAAATCAAACTTTCTCCACAAGCAGGCAAATAAACTTCTAAATAATCCAAATGATAACAAAATATTTTGGTCTACTCTTAACTCATTCAAATCCAACTTCACTACTGCTTCATCCATTCCACCATTAAAATCTCTGACTGGCAATCTTGTAAGTGACCCACGAGGTAATGCTAACCTTCTTGCGGATATTTTCTCCACCAACTCAACCTTAGATGAAATAAATCAAGATGTCCCTGTACTTAATTTTAATTCGCCTGAAATTCCCTCACTTAAGATCCACACCAGACATGTCAAAACTATTTTGCAGAATCTCTCAGTAGATAAGGCTCCTGGTCCAGATGAAATTCCTCCAATAGTACTTAGGAATTGCTCCTTGGTGCTCGCTCCTGTATTGGCAAACAATTTCCGTCTGTGTACTCATACCTCATGCTTCCCAGTACCCTGGAAAGAAGCAAACATCCATCCAGTTCCTAAAAAAGGTGCCTCTTCAGATCCATCAAACTACAGACAAATAGCTATAACTTCCACTCTTGGTAAAGTCTTTGCAATTATATTAAATAATCACATAATTAAGCATCTTGAGAATTTAAATTAATCAGTGATAGGCAATATGGTTTTAGACGATGTCGATCAACTGCAGACATTCTTTGCCTTCTTACGCATCAAATCAACCAAGCTACAGACCAACATGGTGAAACACATACAATAGCACTGGATATATCAAAGGCATTTGATAGTCTGGCATCAATCCTTATTGTCGAAGATGTCACACTTTGGCCTTGCATCATTAGTTCCACTAATTTCTTCTTATCTTCATAACAGAAAAATATGTGTAATGGTAGATGGCCTTTATTCTCAATTTCACTCAATAAATGCTGGTGTTCCCCAGGGATCAGTTTTGGCCCCAACTCTGTTCCTCATTCATATCAATGATCTCATATCTACCACTCATAATCCAATACATTCCTACGCAGATGACTCAACGCTCCACAGTTCCTTCACATTTACCAATTCTTTCACCCAACCCGATCTTATTAATTCAAAAATAAACACTGCAATTTCTCTGAACCAGGACCTTTCTAGAATTAATGAATGGGGACAAAAGAATCTAGTTTCCTTTAATGCACAGAAAACCAAGTACATTCAATTTTCTAACCGACAGAATCTCACTGACTCCCATATATTTGTTAATGATGTAAATATTCCCACTTCCCCTAGTATTGACATTCTCGATGTAACATTAACTACTAACTTGAGCTGGACAAATTATGTTAGAAGCATTGCTAAGAATGCCTCTAAAAAGCTGGGCCTCCTGTACAGAGTTCGAGATTTCTTCACTGACGAGCAGTTGGCCGTAATATATAAAAGTCATGTGCGTTCTCAGATAGATTACTGTTCACCTCTGTGGAGTGGAAGTGGAGTGGTTGCATTGAGGCAGTTGGACAAAATTCAAAATAAAGCTATTAGATTAATCAATAACCCTGCAATCACACAGGACCTTCCTACATTATCCGTACGAAGAAACGTTGCATCCCTTGCATTATTCTACAGATATTTTCACAGCAATTGTTCCGAGGAACTTGCTTCAATTGTGCCGCCTCTCCAAATCTTTCCCCGTAGAAATAGGGCAGCTGAGAGCGCCCATGAATTTACACTTTCTCCTCCACAATGCAGAACTTCTGCTTATCAAAATTCATTTATCCCTAGAACTACTACTCTTTGGAATTCACTTCCCTCGAGTTGCTTTCCACAAACTTACAATCTACAAAAGTTTAAATCCAGTTGTTACAAACATTGTATGAATGGAGGATGCCTTTAGGCACATGGATTTTTTTGTTTTATCTGTGTTTTTCCTTTCTCCGTTGATTGTCTCTTAAAAAAAAAAAAAAAAAAAATTAACAAAATAAAGTTAACGAATTGTTTCATCAGGATTTTCACAACCGATGTTTTTGCCGTGGAATTAATGTATAGATAGATACATCAACATATGTCCGAATCTATTCATCTTAAGATATATTTCTCACCGCCAAGCAAGCAAATAATCACAATTACCTTGCATAATTATGGCTTCCTTTTAATCATATTAATGCTTAGCTACGTATTCTACTTAGCATTGAGCTCCATTATTCAGAGAGAGAGAGAGAGAGAGAGAGAGAGAGAGAGAGAGAGAGAGAGAGAGAGAGAGAGAGAGAGAGAGAGTTAAGATATAATTAGATAAAAGGAAAACAGATGAGGCTTGTGATTGCTAGGATATATTATTTCACACCTGCAGTGATTCTACAAACATTTCGATATACAGTAGTTTCCGTGATTCAGTCGTTACAGGAATACCTGTACATTACTTGAAGGTAGGTGTCATAATAGTTAGGTATTAAAATATATTAATTGCAACATTATATTATGAATATAAATCATTTTTATCATTAGACTAGAAAAACAAATACATATGCAACCTTTGGAAACCAATGAGGAGTGTGAGCGAACAAACTTCAAAACAGGTGTGGGCGAATGGGCTGTATTGTTTGGGCGAAGGGACTTCCTAGTTTGGGGGAACGAACTTCTTTGATTGGGCGAATGGACTGTTTAATGAGGGCGAACGGACTTGGGCGAAAGGAATCGTAAGCGAGAAGACTGTAAATAGAGTGTTTCAGAGCCAAGTCTATATTGACTACTTCTTTATTGATAATGCATGTAAAAAGAAATAGTCTAGACTTCACAAAATTAACTAACTTATGCTTACTTGTGAAACGTTGGACTAATATTAGTGTTGGAACAAGACTCACATTATTCCAATTCAAACTGTTTCAAATTAGTTCGGAATGCATGCTTAACGTAAATTAGTCAGCCAGACAAATAATTGACACAGGCAATCTTTAATGTTTAGGGATGTACCCGTTTTGGCTCGCTCTTGATGAATATACAGATAAGGTTCCCGACTCTATTTGTCTTTCTTATCTTTACTGCATAGATGAGAGAGAGAGAGAGAGAGAGAGAGAGAGAGAGAGAGAGAGAGAGAGAGAGAGAGAGGAACGGGGTGTGGAGGGAGAGGGGGGTCAAACCCGTGATTGCTGTAAAGTACATTAGATGTGGCAGCGTGTGGTATTGAGATGCCTTGGTAATGAAACCGACTGGTGAAGAAAAGGTCTAGTGGTGACCAAGGTTAAGAGTTTTATCTCTTAACCTTGGTGGTGACATGACTTGGTGTTGAGGTGACTCGTCATGTTGGAGTGGTGAGACGTCCTGGTGTTGAAGTGTCCTGATACCCTATCCTTCTACTCTAAACTTCCCCTCTTACTAATATTTCTGAGCCAGTACCGATAACAAGGTCAGCCCTATGGATCTACGTGGTCTACGGGCAAGCTCTAAAGAAGACTATGACGTAATTTTCCTCATTCTGGTTACCATTAGACATTTTTCTTTAGCTTATAATCTACCTTAGGACTCAAAGGGGTATACACTATCTCGATATACCCTCTGAATAAAATAGGACTTTGACAAAACTGCATACAATCGTCTAACTGTATCCAGAAGCAAAGGGAAAAGGCATCATGGTGCGGAAGGGGTTAAGAGTCTCAACCCTTCTGTCTCTTCTGGTGGTTTGCCCAATTTCCTTCGTATCTCTAGTTTAGTCTCCATTTTCATCAATTAACGGTTCTATCGTTGAAGTCACTACCTTCTTATTGATGTAACTGTACATTTCTTTCGGGTTGGTCTTGCTTTGATTTGCAACCTGTATATCTAGCATGGTTTCTAATTAAATTAACGTTTTGGCTTTGCATCGTAGATCTATGAATATTGCTTGATTTTCCTGATTATCAGACATTATTTATCTATCATGAACATTCTTTTTGGCATGCAGACTCTCCGCTATTGCTTTATTCCACCACTTAGGCTTATTATTATGCACTGTTCTTAGTTTTGTTTTGTGTTATGGTATGCACTCGTGTACTGAGTTTGAGGAAGTTGTGGTGACAAATTTCCATGATTGGTTTGTATAATCATTGTTAATAAAACAAAAACTTCAACCCGGTTATTTTAGTATTGCTCTAAGTTTACGGAAGTTTGCTCTCTTGAAATTTGGGACCTTCTCTTTGAGTTTGTTGCTATTAGATTTTAAGTGAAGTGATATGATGGTAATTATTACTGAATTAATCACAAACTTTCAAATATTCAATAAATTCCTTTTTTGTTGCAAGTACAAGGTCAAGGAAGTTATTTCCACGGGTCGGAGATTTAACTGATTGAGCGAGCTCTCTTGCAAGTTTGCATACAGGTCTTGTCTAGAGTGTGAAGTAAGACTATCTTTCCACTTGTTCACAGGTAAATTGAAGTCGCCAAAAAATACAGTATCTTCAGAGTTCCTGGAGTCTGCAATTTGCTCACACTTTTGTCAGTTTACACTGATTGAGCTGGAGGTCTGTATATTAGTGAAAGTATTGCTTTTATTAGTAAACAGGATGTCTACGTTCACAATTTGAGGTTTTCACTAGAGGATCGGGTTAAGACTTTCTTTGATAACAAATATAACTCTACCTTCATTTTTATTTATTCGGCTTTTCTCAAAACTTACATAACCGGAAAGTGAATAGGCTACTGTTAAAAAGTATGTCTAATGTAGTGAGCCAAGATTATGTTATACCAATTAAACCATCATTTTCTGTAAACCCTAGTTCCTCTAAATCTTACAATTTATTAGGCTATATGCTACGAGAATCTGCATAGAAAACTTAGTTGTGCTTTTAGAATTCACGGAACGCTTTTTAATAGAATGTTTGGTTCTGGTCGGATCTACATTTACGTACAGTCACAGCGGTAAATTGTGGACCAGGCGATGAACCCCTTTCTAGACACCACTCAAGTGTATCGCGTCCGAACAGTATACACTCGGCGAAAGTGGGTAGTTTAAACTGCCAGGCCACGCCCACTACTGGGTCGCCAGACAGTTGGCAGAAAACATTTATATAAATGGTTTAGACACTCACACACTTCACTCTATGCTTTTATAAAGAGTGTGCATAAGCTAAAAAATATTTAGTATCAAGTCCCGGAGTGAGTGTACAGTAAATTTGACGTTGTATAACATTGCTATCGTAGGTATGCTAAGTGATTTATTCAATGTTATATAATATTATTGCAGACGGTTTTAGTTATGTATAGACTATCGACCGGCACATAACGGAATAGGCATTAAAATGAAGACAAGTGATTTGTTCAATACCCACGTCCCTTGTATAATGCATACTGTAGTTAGGTTTTAACTTTTTTAACGAGAGTTAAGTCCGTTTTAATATATTCTAGTTACCATTAAGCGATATTAAGCAGATTAGGAAGGACATCCTATTAAATCTTTATAGCTACCACAAATCCGTCCAAAGCTGCATGAAACGGTCTAAATATAGCTACAATTATATAGAAAAGAAGTCTCCCAGACAGAAAAGGTTAAAGTTCTTACGTTTAATAATCATATAAGAGATGAGTTAAAGCGAATGGCGAAACACAATAGACCTATGTTACCTGCTCTGTAAACTACCATATATTACGTTTCTGACCTCGTTAAGCATAAGTCTGTGTCATGACATATTTGGAATACTATTAGTCACACATATAGATATTTACATATATTTTCATAGATACACTGACTAAACAGATCTTACGATCCCTACGATGTGGCTAGGACTTAACCCTCTTAGGATCGATGACGCACTTATATTTTTGTTTTCTGGCTATTATTTGACGATTTTATTCAGATAAGGAAGGGTATATGGAAGTCAGAGGGTTGATTGAGATAGTCTTTACCCTTGTAATACCTACAGATCCTTCCTAAGCTGCATAAAATCGCCTAATAATAGTAAACAAATAAAATGTTAAAACGCGTCAGAGCTTCAAGGGGTTAATATTAGTAGATAGCAACCCTAAGAGTAAGATAAACCGGAAGGAAATGATAGCAAACATGAAGGCTCCCCCCCCCCCCCCCCGTTGTATTCGGTAAAATGTTAATTAGTTTGGAGTAATACATATATTGTTGGGCTAATTACTTCCAAATGTTAATTAGTTTGGAGTAATACATATATTGTTGGGCTAATTACTTCCAAATGTTAATTAGTTTGGAGTAATACATATATTGTTGGGCTAATTAGTTCCAAATGTTAATTAGTTTGGAGTAATACATATATTGTTGGGCTAATTACTTCCAAATGTTAATTAGTTTGGAGTAATACATATATTGTTGGGCTAATTACTTCCAAATGTTAATTAGTTTGGAGTAATACATATATTGTTGGGCTAATTACTTCCAAATGTTAATTAGTGTGGAGTAATACATATATTGTTGGGCTAATTACTTCCAAATGTTAATTAGTGTGGAGTAATACATATATTGTTGGGCTAATTACTTCCAAATGTTAATTAGTGTGGAGTAATACATATATTGTTGGGCTAATTACTTCCAAATGTTAATTAGTTTGGAGTAATACATATATTGTTGGGCTAATTACTTCCAAATGTTAATTAGTGTGGAGTAATACATATATTGTTGGGCTAATTACTTCCAAATGTTAATTAGTGTGGAGTAATACATATATTGTTGGGCTAATTACTTCCAAATGTTAATTAGTGTGGAGTAATACATATATTGTTGGGCTAATTACTTCCAAATGTTAATTAGTGTGGAGTAATACATATATTGTTGGGCTAATTACTTCCAAATGTTAATTAGTGTGGAGTAATACATATATTGTTGGGCTAATTACTTCCAAATGTTATATAAGTTGTTGGGCTAATTACTTCCAAATGTTAATTAGTGTGGAGTAATACATATATTGTTGGGCTAATTACTTCCAAATGTTAATTAGTGTGGAGTAATACATATATTGTTGGGCTAATTACTTCCAAATGTTAATTAGTGTGGAGTAATACATATATTGTTGGGCTAATTACTTCCAAATGTTAATTAGTGTGGAGTAATACATATATTGTTGGGCTAATTACTTCCAAATGTTAATTAGTGTGGAGTAATACATATATTGTTGGGCTAATTACTTCCAAATGTTAATTAGTGTGGAGTAATACATATATTGTTGGGCTAATTACTTCCAAATGTTAATTAGTGTGGAGTAATACATATATTGTTAGGCTAATTACTTCCAAATGTTAATTAGTGTGGAGTAATACATATGTTGTTGGGCTAATTACTTCCAAATGTTAATTAGTGTGGAGTAATACATATATTGTTGGGCTAATTACTTCCAAATGTTAATTAGTGTGGAGTAATACATATATTGTTGGGCTAATTACTTCCAAATGTTAATTAGTGTGGAGTAATACATAAATTGTTAGGCTAATTACTTCCAAATGTTAATTAGTGTGGAGTAATACATATGTTGTTGGCCTAATTACTTCCAAATGTTAATTAGTGTGGAGTAATACATATATTGTTGGGCTAATTACTTCCAAATGTTAATTAGTGTGGAGTAATACATATATTGTTGGGCTAATTACTTCCAAATCTCCGGTTGTCTCAGTAAATTTGCTAGGTGATCCGTTGTGTAGCGCTCGTAAAACTGTCGGTTACCTGCTGCCATGTGAGTTTATTGTATACATGTAAATAGACCTACGGTAGGATATTACTATATTTATAGTTTTTCATTAACACTAGTTACTTTATTATTATATTTATATTATTTTACTATTACCATAATCATCACTATCTGCAGGCCGAAGGCCTCTCCCAAACGTTTCTAACTGGTCAGATGTTATCCTGTGCCATCCTACTTTAGCAAAGTTTCCGATCTCAGCCCTCCATCTGGTTCTCTGCCTATCCCTTCCTCTAGCTCCATCTCTGGATTCCCACTGATCCTTTATTTGTCCATCTGCTATAATCTCTTGTAAATATATGATTTGTCCAAACCCATTTCCTCTTCTCAATGCGATTATCTTCTACTTGTTTCTTCTCTTTATCCAAGAAGCTCTTCTTGTCGCTCAAAGTTATCCCTAATATTCTTTCCATATCTTCATGGGCACCACAAAGTTTTCCCTAATATTCTTTCCATATCTTCATGGGCATTACAAAGTTATCCCTAATATTCTTTCCATATCTTCATGGGCACCACAAAGTTTTCCCTAATATTCTTTGTGACGCATGTCCAGTGTGAGCATG
The DNA here is from genome assembly GCA_037953745.1 of Lithodes maja. Classification (NCBI taxonomy): domain Eukaryota; kingdom Metazoa; phylum Arthropoda; class Malacostraca; order Decapoda; family Lithodidae; genus Lithodes; species Lithodes maja. Next base: position 48,153 of record JBAKBP010006744.1, on the reverse strand, counting down.
CTGTACTGCCCCACTCTCGCTAGGATCGTCAGGGCAGGAACTTTGGCTGTAGTCTATGTAGAGTTTCCTAACTTAGTTCATGTGAGCCGTTGTACTATAAGTATTATGAATATGTATTTTGTTTTCATCTGAGTCAACGAGTTCTATTTTATATCATTAGTTATAAGTATTGTGTGTAAAACTTATTTGTAATGATGGGAAGAGAAACAGCCACAGTTGGGGGTCAGTGGGTGCGCCAGGCGGGAGGTGGGCCTAACTCACTAGCACTCCTCCCCCCCTCAGTGCTAGGGGAGCCTTTGTGTATCCCAGAGGAGAGAGAGAAATTACGTAATGGTTGTCAGTGGGCGGTCCTTAGTAGTTCACGTTGGGCTCACTAGAGGGCCGGGTATAAAAAGGGAAGTCTAGCCATTTTTTCATCAGAACTCATTAGGCAGAGTGACTTCTCATTTCCCTTGCTAACTATATATATTCTTCTGACTGATGGGAACTTTCTCTACTACCTTACATTCTTATCTCCTCTTTTCCCTCCCCTGTTTAACTTCCATGGTCCCGTTGGTGCAGAGCTAGTCAGCCAACGTATTATCGCTTGAGTTCTCACGAGATACTTGCCTATTAGATAGCCTATTTTGGAAGGGTTGACTTAGAATAGGATTGATTTATGTTTGTTGCACTTGTATATGCATTTCCCTGTGTGTTATTATTATTATTCCTGTTTTCTGCTAGTCTAGGTAATGCTAGACTGGGGTAAGGCTTTTCTGTGTTACGAGTTGTTGGTTGATGCAGTGGTTAAGCGATAACCCTGCATACTCGTTTCGGTTCAGTGAAGCCTAGGTTGGCTTCGCGGCTGACTGTGTTGAGTTAATAATTTACAGTGCGTAAGGGCAAGAGCCTAACCACCCTGTATTTTATTAACAGTTTGTTTTTACTTTGTCAAGGAGCCGGGAGAAAATCAGATACAAGGGATCTGGATTTCTCAAAGTGCACTTGTTAGTTTTAACGTAATACTTTAAACAGTCGTGAGGACTTCGCTAGGCTACAAGCCGTTTTTGCTCAGTCACTGCTACCTTTTGCCCACAGTACCCCAGCTAGACTTTACTCGATTAGTAGATACAGAATAGTATTGAAGCTTTCCTTATGTATGATATTGTTTATGCACTATTGATTTCATGTGTTGCAAGCTTGGCTACTTTAGTGATTAGTGGCCCACGAGCACAATCCGAGTAGGCTATTGCCGTTGCATTTGCGGAGTACTTCTTTTTAATGTTTGCCATTTACTATTGCATATTCTTTTAATTATTCTTATGCCAATTTAAACCTTTAATAGTATTTAATTGCCAGTGTTTTTGCTTATTGAATTACTGTTCAAAATCCGATACATACTTCTTACGAGCATCCAAGAAGCATCTAACTTTTTTCAGAAGATTCCTTGCTCGATGCTTAAGGACTATTAATTAACGTAACGTAATAGTGCCGATCCGAAGTAGAGGGTGGAGGACTTCTTAAGTTCATAGTCAAGGGTGGATTACTTCGGCTTCGGCCAACACTATTCTTTGGTGTTGTTGTTTTTTTCTTCATTGTTTGATTGTTGACCAGACTAGATAATTCCTGTCTCTTTATTAGTCTGTTGTTGAACACTAGTACCGAGTTCTTGTATACCCTGTTATAGCAGATTGAACTCTGGAGGGTATTGGTGTTTTTTGTTTGGCTGGCAGTACTCAGGGGTTGGGATCGTGTGTTTCCGTTGTGGCAGCGAGCCGTATTCGAGTCCTGATTGAGAGCCCTTGTGTACCCGAGTGCCAGTTCGTAACATCTTTCCATATCTTCATGGGCACCACAAAGTTATCCCTAATATTCTTTCCATATCTTCATGGGCACCACAAAGTTATCCCTAATATTCTTTCCATATCTTCATGGGCACCACAAAGTTATCCCTAATATTCTTTCCATATCTTCATGGGCACCACAAAGTTATTCCTAATATTCTTTCCATATCTTCATGGGCACCACAAAGTTATCCCTAATATTCTTTCCATAAGGCAAACAGGATTATCGGGTTCATCTCTAGGAGTGTGAGTAACAGAACTGCTGATGTTATCTTAAAACTTTACTTGTCATTAGTGAGACCCCATATGGATTATGCTGTCCAATTTTGGTGTCCTTATTACAGAATGGACATAGATTCATTGGAGAGAGTACAGCGTAGAATGACAAAAATGATCCATAATATTAGAAATCTTCCGTATGAAGAAAGGTTGAAGAAATTAGGTTTACATTCGTTAGAGAGACGCAGAGTTAGAGGGGATATGATAGAGGTGTTCAAGTGGGTTAGTGGGATTAACAAAGGGGGCATGACAAATGTACTAAAGCTCAGTGATAGCGAAAGAACTCGTACCAATGGTTTCAAATTAGATAAATTTAGTTTCAGAAAAGATATAGGCAAATATTGGTTTGGTAACAGAGTTGTAGATGGGTGGAATGGACTACCAAGTGCTATAGTGGGATCTAAAACTGTAGGGAGCTTTAAGATAATACTGGATAAGCATATGGACGAGAAGGGTTGGGTGTGAAGGGGGATCAGCCGGGTTGGGCCAATCAGCGCTCTGCAGACCCCCATAATCCTGCGTTAATCTCTAACCATTTTGGTAAGATGATCCTCAGGGTATTAGAGTGTTGAGCCTATAATTGGGCTTTGTAATTGATTTGGGGTTGTGTGGGACAGGGATCTGCCTTGCTTAGGCCAATCGGCTTTCTGCAGACTCCCATGAAGCCCTCCGAATCATAAGGGGACCAAACGACATTTTTTGAATTTCCGCGCCAAGCACGTGGCGCCATAGCCCAACTTCTCCCCTAAACACTGGTAGTCGTTTGGTACCCTTAAGACGAAAACTGTAAGAGTGAGAGTTCTGGATGTTAAGGTAACTTTTTCGCCTTTCGGGAACACTCACCAATATCCTGGGAAAAATATAACATGACACAAGGGGTCCAAACGACACTCAGTTAATCCCTCCATACTCTCACTCTCCCGCGCGGGCGATGGTGCGTGAACCAATGAAAACTCGCCGCCAACCCACCTCGCGCTCGGCTCTGCTCTCCCATTGGCTGGCCAGGATGCGGGGTGGCAGCCTTCACACAATAACATAGTCTCCCGCGGTTTCTGAGGAATACATGGTGGGGCGGGTTCAGTGCTCATATTATCGCTTATTACACCTTTATTTTTTACAGCACAGTGTTCTAAATAACCAATAAGTATCTGCCAACAATTAGTGACCATGCAGAACAAAAATGAGGACCCCAACGAGCCCAAACCAGGTCCATCGGGAGTGAAAAATATTAGCCTACGTACATTCTAGGTCTATCGTGCAACAAAAAGACGCAACTCTTTGATAGGAATGGACACCACCGTTCATTCCAGTGATGATAGTGATGAAGACTACATACCAACATTGTGATGAAAAGACGTGGCCGGTACAGAAGGGCTTAATATAGCCTGGCAGTGATCACTTAAGGGCAGATTTACGCTTGAGTTTTTTTTTTCTGGACCCATCTCTCTAGTGAATGCATGGTGCGGCGGGTTCATTGCTCATATTATCGCTTATTACACCTTTCTTTTTTACAGCACAGAGTTATAAATAACAAAATTTTTAATAAGACAGTATCCGCCAACAATAGGCTACTTAGTGACTATGCAGAACAAAAATGAGGACCCCGAGCCAGAACCAGGTCCATCAGGAGTGACAACTAGGCCTATTGGCCTACGTACATTCTATGGTGCAACAAAAAAACGCAACCCTTTGATAGGAATGGACACCACCGTTCATTCCAGTGATGGCAGTGATGAAGACTACTTACCAACATGTGATGAGGGGTCAGATTCGGATGCTAACATGAGTGATTTTGAGACCCAAGATCCTGATACATTAGGTTCTGTTGGAGCCAAGGTTGGGGGCAGTGAGGCTGAGGTGGCTGTTAGTCCTATGGTGGGGGACACTGCGGTGCTTGTTGGACCTCTCCCTGAGGTAGAAGTCCGTGATAATGAGGAAAATGATGTTAATGAGAGTGATGGGGATAATTCTGAGGCTGTGGGTGAAGTTGTTCATCGGGCTAGTGGTAACCCAGCACATGGAAAAGTGGCTAAGAGGGGACGTAAGAGAGTGCCGAATCCTCAGTGTTGGAAAAAGATTATGGCCAACAAAAAGCGTAATCATGGGGAGGCTTATGTGTCATATAACACAAAAACATTTGTGGCTGCTAGGAAAATTGGTGATAGATGCAATGATGGTTGCTTTGATAAAGTAGGTGAAGAGAATGTTCTAGCTATATTTTCTGGTTTTTGGAGTGTTGGGGATTACGATATTCATAACCAATATTTGCAAGGGTTAATTAGGGAAGTACCTGTGAAACGTAGGCGCACAAAGGGAGAGGCCAATGCTAAGCCTCACATATACAACTATTTTGTGAAAGTGAACAATGTAGATGTTCGTGTATGTCGCAAAGCCTTTATGGCCATACATGGCATAAAAAAAAAGAAACTTCTTGTACTCATGAAGAAAAGATTGGCGAACCCAGCAGGTACCCCCAGTCGTGATAAGCGTGGCCGCCACGCTTCAGGTAGAGCTATCACTGGTCCCCCACTTGAGCATGTGTGGGAGCACATAGAGTCTCTCAACACGACTGCTAGCCACTACACGCGTGCCCATGCCCCACACCGCAGGTACCTTGAGCATGGCCTGAAGATTATTGACTTGCATGGCCATTACCTGACATGTCTAGCGGAGGTTTACCCGGGTGAGAAGGCAGTTAGTCCCCGGTTCTACCATCATGTTTTTACAAATCACTACAACATCGTCTTCAGGCCGCCCGCAACAGACCTCTGCAACACCTGCCAACTAATGGAGAACAAAATCTACCACCTCAAAATGAAGCACAAAGACTATAAAGAAATGGAGCAACAGCTTGCGGAACATAAGAGCGCGGCCAGAGTACCTCAGGACCTGTTGTCTGAATGTGAGAAGACCAGCCGTCTCATCCCAGATGACCAAAACCTACGCTGTGTTGCCATAAACCTACAGCAGACCTTGCCTTGTCCACGTATTAGGACTGGTCTAGCTTATTACAAACAGAAGCTGTGGGTCTACAATTTCTGCATATATGACATGAACAAGGGAGTTGGTAATATGTTTGTCTGGGAGGAGCATACTGCCAAGAGAGGGTCTGATGAGATAGGTAGCTGCATTATGAAATGGGTTGATAGAGAATTTGATGCAGGGAGACCCTTCAGGAGGCTCAGGGTCTTTGCAGATAACTGCGCGGGGCAGAATAAAAACATACATATCATGCTAATGGCCCTTCGCATGCTACACGCCGTCCGGCTGGCTCAGTTGATAGCGTGCCTGATTCCCACCTTGAAGGTCTCGCGTTCAATCCCCGCTCAGATTGAAAAGTTTTTCTGGGATACAGCCGGCGGTTACCATCTCCCCATGAGCAAGGGGGATGGGTAATGGTCTCTGGTAGACTAAAAGAAAGCCAAGCGCTTGCGAATCCTCGAAGGAGGAGAGACGGGCGCTATATAAGTAACCAGAAGATTATTATTATTATTATTACACTCCATGCGCATCGAGAGGATGGAGATAGTGTTTATGGTGCCAGGCCATTCATTCCTCCCATGCGACCGTGCCTTCGGCCACATTGAGAAGAGGGTGCGATCGAAGCTTGCTATCTACAACGTGTAAGAGTACCTGAAAATCATCAAAACCGCAGTGAAGCACGAGAATGTAGTTACCCACATGCAGAAGGAAGATTTCTTCAGCATTCGTTCCCTAAAGGATTATGTCACCATCCGTAAAACTACTGGATTTTCAAAGGCCAGGCAACTGCTTGTGGATTCCAGCTACCCTGAAGGCTACATACTCAAGAACACCTACCTGTATGACATGGAGATACCTGACTTGGACAAGAGGATCCGACTGATGCCTGGCAAGCAGCCCTACAGTGACATCTTTGACTTATCAATTGCCGACCTTCCCATCGAGTACCCCAACGGTGTCAAGCTAAAGGCCGCTAAAATCAAGGATCTCCGTGTACTGTGGAGTTACCTGGATGTGAGAGGTCGAGCATGGCTGGATAAGGTATTCATGAATCAGGGGCAGGCTCCAGAGGAGGACACACTCGTCATGGAAGTGGATGATCCGGACGACCCGGATCCAGATGACAAGGCTTGGGAGTACGCGCCTGCGGAGCGTTTGCCGGACGCTCTCAGGGACGAAGATTAGCTCTCTCTCCTCTCTCTTTCTTTCTTTCTATGTTTCTCTCTTTATTCTCTCTTACAATAATAAAGGCTAAAAATAATGAACTCTTCTCTTGTTTGACATCCTGTTAATCTCTATGGATTACACCTTGTCCTGGATTATTACATGACTCAACCTGACTATATCAAACCTCATTCAACCTACAATGTAAGTTGTGCACGCTGTTATTCTATTAACATTGTTTTATTATGTTTAAACCACAAAAGTACGTTCACTTACCCATAACCTTGTACTTACCTGTTAATTATTAACTACTTACCTGCCTTACCTGGAGTATGGAAATTGGAGGCTTGTGGGTGGGAATGATGGAGAATTACGTACACTACCCAATATCAGTGCATTATTATCTTTAAAGGAAAAAAATCGTGGTCAAAGTGCTGTTAATGTTAGATTTTGGCCATTTTGGCCATTCAAAAAAAGAGGATAATTTTGGTTTGGGTGTTTTTACTAAAAATATAGACGTGGAACCCCCTATTTTTACATGCTGGGATGAAAGAGTAGTGCTTCAGCTACCTTCAGTAAAAATATGAAGAGAGCACCTTACCGGGTTAAAGAGTTACACATATTTTGAACATTGCCAAACTTTGACCTTGATTTTCTCAGAAGTAAGAATATGTTGTTTGGTCCCCTTATGATTCGGAGGGCTTCTTATGTTCTTATGTTCATATCTTCATGGGCACCACAAAGTTATCCCTAATATTCTTTCCATATCTTCATGGGCACCACAAAGTTATCCCTAATATTCTTTCCATATCTTCATGGGCACCACAAAGTTATCCCTAATATTCTTTCCATATCTTCATGGGCACCACAAAGTTATCCCTAATATTCTTTCCATATCTTCATGGGCACCACAAAGTTATCCCTAATATTCTTTCCATATCTTCATGGGCACCACAAAGTTATCCCTAATATTCTTTCCATATCTTCATGGGCACCACAAAGTTATCCCTAATATTCTTTCCATATCTTCATGGGCACCACAAAGTTATCCCTAATATTCTTTCCATATCTTCATGGGCACCACAAAGTTTTCGTTTAGGAAACTGTCACACTCAGTTTCTGATCCAAAAATAAGTACAGGAAGGACACATTGATTGCATAATTTTATCCTAAATGCAAGGTGTAACTAGCTTTTCATAATAAAAGTATGCTTACCATATGCGCTCCATTCCATATCTATCCTTGGTCTGATTTCTCTAGTGATCTGAGTTTTTTATAACCTGGCCTTGGTATATACTGTATATTCCTCCACTGAATCTGGCCCATAATCCTCCAACTTAATGTGTTGGAGTTGCACATGATCATTCAACATACTCTTGGGTTTCTATTAATGTTCAACACTACTTGGCTTCCATCGTTTATATCGTCCATTAATTGTAACTCTTTTCCTGAGTCGTTAGGATAAACTGTCATCAGCGAATCTGAGGTTGCTTTGATGTTCCCCATTAACATTTATTCCTTTATTATCCCACTCAAGATTACTAAATATGTCTTCCAAACACGAGTGAACAGATTGTATTATGTAGTCTACCTAATTACTGGAGTTTTGATGCATGTTTTAGTCTAAGTTTCATTGTAAACAGTTGCATTTCAACTGTAAGGAACCACAATAAATAAATATATAAATTAAATAAATCAATAAATATATCGGAATACAATTATCATTTACCGTTTATTTCCTTGCCGCTACATATGCCTATACAATACATACGCAACTGTGTATGGGCTATGCTTATTAACTATCAATACACTTGTTTCACTGGCGTCGTGCCCGCTGAACCACCAAAGATAGACATTGCTCGAACCTGCTGCCATTGTGTGGCTAGGACTTTTGCACACCCCTGGTCTACGACTTACCGCCGTGAGTGTACCACGCCTACATTATTATGTCTGCATATACCATTAATTTATTAACTTTCAATGTTTTGCAATATTTTGATAATCCCCGGCCGTGTCTACTTAATGTGTATGATCACTTCCTAGAACCCTCCCTATCTCTATCCCCCCATTATGAAAGAGGGAATCACGATTGTGTTTGTGTTTGTCAACAAAATGTACTAAGCCTTTATATTCAAATATTTTACTCATAAAATTTGATGATTATTGTTGACAATCTCGCTCCCTCGGAATATCAACAAAGCAAAGATGGATTACACTGTTAGCGAAGTTTAGTTATATGAGAATGGACCCAGGTTTCAAAGAGCCATAAACATCTTAAATTATGACTTCGTTATATCCTTCCAAGGTTACATAAAATCATCCTCTAACTGAAAGAGTTAGCTTATTCTCATTTTAGCATTAAGGTATCTATCTATTGCCGGATGCCTTACTCCCCTTACGAGGGTGGCCATACACAGAATGCCCCCAAGCGGACCTATTCCCATTAAGGTATCTACCATGCAAATCACAAAGCAAAGAAAAACACCCTGATGTTAGCCCGAATTTTTGTTTTCTTTAATATAGGAATACAAAACAAAGTGTGTAATTATTTCAAGTATCTTACAGTTTTGTTCTCCAAGAAAAGAGTTTCTAGTTCAAATATATGTGTTCATTCTCTGTATCAGAATAGTTCCTGTCTCAGAGTTCAGTGTAGTGGTGTTGGTTGCTGTGAGACTTCCTGTGTGTATGCCACAGTATAGTTCCTGTCTCGGAGTTCAGTGTAGTGGTGTTGGTTGCTGTGAGACTTCCTGTGTGTATGCCACAGTATAGTTCCTGTCTCGGAGTTCAGTGTAGTGGTGTTGGTTGCTGTGAGACTTCCTGTGTGTATGCCACAGTATAGTTCCTGTCTCGGAGTTCAGTGTAGTGGTGTTGGTTGCTGTGAGACTTCCTGTGTGTATGCCACAGTATAGTTCCTGTCTCAGAGTTCAATGTGGGGGTGTTGGTTGCTGTAAGCCTTCCTGTGTGTATGTCACAGTATAGTTTCTGTCTCAGAGTTCAGTGTAGTGGTGTTGTTTGCTGCGAGACTTCCTGAGGGTTTGTCCGGCCTTGTTGAAGTTCACCACTTTGTCAGGATTCAGCACCTGGTTCTGTCGGGTTGGTAGTGATTCCCAGAACTTCATTATCTGTCATAAAATGAAGAATATATAATGAGGCTGATATTTAATTGCTAAAAGTTTGTATATAATGCATTTAAAACTCAAAACAAATAATTCCAGGATTATACAAATGTCTGATATAATATATGACGATAATCTGCAGGAGACATGTTCAGCTACCTTTCTCCCAATGGCTACTTAATCCTGAAAGCTAAATTTGTTTTGTCTCCCTTCGTTTTCACAATAAAGGCTCCCTTGCTGGGCAGCACATAAATCCCTTCAAATATCCCTCTTCTTTACCCTACTTACATATCTATCTACCAATGTAATGCTGTGACTACCTGGTGGCCTTATTAGAACTATTGCATAGGCTTCTACTGTCGTCTCTAGCCAAGACTGATATATTTGGTGGGTGTGGTAGTACGTCCCAGCGTGTATCACATGCTTGCAGCCAGTCAGCACCTCAACGACGTTGACATACTAATAAAAACAAACACAACAAAGCCACTCCAACACCCCTTCTCCCCCCTCAACATTCTTTGAAATGTAGAAACGAGATGCCATTGTAAATATTTACCCTTCAATATCTGCACCTGACCTGACCATCGACGAAAATTAGCTAATCTTTAATGAACCGATCATAACCTTATCTCTGTTACCTGTCCTAGCTCTCAAGTACGGCCATCTGACCGCCCAAGCTGGTGGCGCTTGTGGCATTTTGCAGCTACCGACTGCGAGGCTCTTCGGCAGTACTTTAATTTTCCCTGGAATAATTATTGCTTCCATGGCCGGGGACCTCCAGAGAGTGCAAAGTGCATCACTGAAGTATTACTCTCGGACATGGTAGCATATATTGCATTTTTTTCTCTCAAACTAACTCACAAACATTTTGGATTAGTTATGCTTATTTTACTGCTGTCCGCAATAATGAGGAAGCATTCAAAGGGTACCGTCGCCTTCAAACTAAAATATCTTGTACTCTATATACTTCTGCCAGGAATCAAATAAAATCTGCTCTTTAACTTGCTAAAAACTCTTTCATCAATAATAACTTTCTGTTGATATAGGTTAAGTGCACACATAACATATATACAGAGTGTACACGTGCCTTAATCATATTGCAACATACACACATGTACTTTGAGGGCAATACTACCATTGTTTATTGTCACATGATAATATACCGTACTCTTTAATAGCGGCAACGTTGCACCAAATATATCCGGCAACGTTGCACATGTTATCCTTAGTAAACACCGGCCGGCACTCTAGCATACAAGTGCCCCCTGCTCTCTGTATCTCTTTGGCTAATAAGAACCTACAAAACTTATCTCTGGACTTTTATTCTACATCCTTGTGCAAGAAAGGATTATCAAGGTTGTTGTAGCTTTACATGACAACCATACCTGGCACAGTCAGTTACTAAAGCCAGGAGATACGAGCAAAGACCGGATAATCAGCCAGCCATCTTGCAAGACCTCACCTCTCCATCCCTGGATTTATTATTGTGCAGTGCACTATAGTGCAGTGAAGTGCTTAAGAGTGTAGTGCAGTGCCTTCATTATATGTCCCATGTCATTTGTGCCCATTCCCGACTTGCTGTGAGGGTTATAGCCGCCGAACATAACTGGATAAGAGCGAGGAGTAGCATACCCTCCCCGTCCGACGGCTCCAGCAACACTGAAGCTCTCACCCCTCAACTTGCCCTCCAGCTGGGCCGGCACACGCACGCACAGGCACACGCGCATCTTTGCCAAGTCAACACGGTGTTGCCAAGCCTACCGCACTCACTCACTCACTCTAGCACAGATAATTTCTCGCACTATTAAATAAACTGTTCCAGTTGTACTGCACATTTTCATCGTTCCTGCAAGACTACAGTGTGTCGACTATCGACCAAGTATGGAGGGAGATGGGCAGCTTCATGGGGAGCCCACAGACATTCCACACGACCATACTTGGGAGGGAGATAATGGTGGAGCTACTGGTGGAGATAATGATGGAGATACTGTTGGAGTTTCTGGTAAGGGGTACCAGTCAGTTCATTCCACTCCAACCCCTCCTCCTCTCACCACCCCTCATTTCACTCCACCTCTCCAACCTCCCCCCACTTTACCTCCCCTCCACTATAGGGGGATGCCATCCCTGTCACCACACCCTGCAAGTCTACAACCTACCACAAGTGCAGACCTCCATCAGCTCATACAGTATATGGAGCAATGCAGACAACGGGACGACTATACCAGAAGACAGGAGGAGGACCGCAGAAAACAGGAGGAGGACCGCAGAAGATGGGAAGAGGAACATCGACGACAGGAGGAGGAAACCAGACAACACATGGAGGAGGACCACAGGAGACAGGTGGACGATGCCAAGTTCTCAGCCCTTGTCCGGGCTCTGGCCCAAATTACCCCACCTGCCGCCGCTCCTACACCCACCCCACCGGGGACAACAACCCACTCCACAACATCCTCCACCCCTACAGCTCCACCACCACCACAGAAGGCTATCACCCAGAACCCGCCGCCCCTTCGTGCTGATGCCACCTTCCAGGTTTTCAGAGAATGGAGGCGTCAATGGGACGATTACTCTATTATGGTGGACTTATCTACACTACCGAGGGAGAAACAACTGATCCAGATGCGGATGTGCTTAACCCTGGAGACACAGCGAGTTTTGGAACGCACCTTAAGCATAACCCCTGACACCAACAAGACCGTAGACGATGTCCTAGATACACTTCAGGAGCACATCAAGAATTCTCGCAATGAAGCTCTCCGTCGCAGGGACCTGTTCAGCTGCAAGCAAAAACAGGGCGAGTCATTCAACAACTTCTACGTCCGCCTCTGCCACATCGCCGAAGAAATTGACGTCTGCCCAGGGAACTCTTCAGCCTGGAAGGAGACCCAACTCGAGATGGTCATTCTGATGGGCATACACGACGAAGAACTTGTACAGAAGCTGCTTTCCCTCGATGCCACCCCTTCATTACAGGACATCGTCAACACTTGCCGTGCATACGAGGCCACTCGAAGCGCTACATCAGCCATACGTGCCCCACCCTCCCAGGTTAACGCCGTGTCAGCGTATAAGCAGATCAAGCAAGTTAAGCAACGCGACAAGTTCTCCGCATCGCAACAGTCCTTGGCGTCGGCTGCTGCCTGCCAGTGTTGTGCTCGCCGGCACGACAAGAACAAGTACCCGGCTGAAGACTACACCTGCACTAACTGCGGCCATCGTGGTCATAAGCCTAGGCCTCCTGCTTGCCCTGCTACCACCGCCCAGTGTCGTCGCTGCAACCATGTGGGCCACTACGACAAATGCTGCAGATCTTCGAAGAAGCCCGCCAGTCAGGACAACTCCACACAGGACAACGACGCTTCCTCCCACAACAAGTCTACAGCAAAGAAGACCACAAGTTGCCGACGTGTGGGATCACCTGTTCAGGTACCCACACTGACATCCGTGAGTCTGACCTACAGCGGCACCACCAGAAAACTCTACATGCTCCCAGACAAAGGTGCAGACATCACAGTGATCGGCCTCCGACACCTCGCCATACTTCGGATTCCTATCGGCAGCCTACGACCTCCGCCTCCGACAACGACGCTCAACGCGGATGGCTCTGCAATGGCTCCTGCCTTGGGGACGTTTCATGAACAACTCACCATCAGCAAACGTTCCTGTTCTGCCGCAATCCAAGTTCGCGAGGGTGTTCAGGCGCCGCTTCTGTCCAAACGCCACTGTCAAGAATTGGCCATCATCTCAGCGGAATTCTCCAAGCCAATTCTACAGGTTAAACACATCAACAGGTGTAAGGAGCTACCCTTCACAGCCACCACGTCACCTGCACAAGCCAAGGAGTTCTTTCTTCGAGAGTTCAAGGACGTGCTGGTCTCCAAGGAGGATCTCCAGACGGCTCCACTCAAGCCTATGAAGGGTCCCCCAATGCGGATCCACCTCAAGAATGATGCCGTGCCTTTTGCAATCCACACCCCGCAGCAGATCCCCTTTGCTTTCAGGGACAAAGTTAAGCGGGAGCTGGACTCGCTAGTGGCACAAGGTATCATCAAACCGGCCGGCGATGAGCCGTCAGAGTGGTGCCACCCCCTCGTCGTCGTCGCCAAGCCCAACGGCGAAGTTCGCCTCACCGTAGACCTCACCAAGCTCAACTGCCATGTTTCCCGCCGAGCCCACCCCTCACCGATGCCTTTTGAAGCGATCCGCAGTGTGGCCCCACAGGCAAAATTCTTCACAACCGCACACGCCCTGAGTGGATATTGGCAGATGGAACTTGCGGAGGAGGACCAGCATCTCACGACTTTCATCACACCTTATGGCCGTTTCCAACACTGTAGAGGTCCAATGGGTTTCGCTGCAACAGGTGACGCCTTCTGCCTTCGCGGTGATAGGGCCCTCCAAGGGGTGCAAAATTGTGCCAAAGTTGTCGACGACGTGCTGCTCTACTACGAGGACTTCAACACACATCTTCAGCGTATCCATGAAGTGCTCATACGGTGCCGCGACAGTGGGATCACACTCAACAAGGACAAGTTTGTGGTCGCCGCACCCAGTGTGAACTTCTGTGGGTACACGCTCTCAGGTGAGGGCATGTCGGCTGACCCTGGCAAAGTTGGAGCGATCAAGGACTTCCTGACACCAGCCAACATCACTGACCTTCACTCATTCATGGGTTTGGTGAACCAGCTGGCGGAGTTCACTCCCGACATCGCCACTGCCGCTCAGCCCCTGCGCCCCCTGATGAGCCCGAAGAGGTCGTTTATGTGGACCGCTGACCACGATGAGGCTTTCCGCCGGGTCAAGGCTGCCCTGCTCAGTCCACCCGTCCTAGCCCCATTCGACCCATCCCTACCAGTGATTCTACAAACTGATGCGTCCCGCCTCAACGGTATTGGTTACGCCCTCCTACAGGATCATGGCAACAACCGTCTCCGCCTAGGTCAGTGTGGCTCGAGGTTCCTAAGCGACCCAGAGTCCCGCTATGCCACCATTGAGCTGGAGATGCTAGCCGTGGTCTGGGCCATGTCCAAGTGCAAGTTCTACCTCATCGGACTGCAACACTTCACCCTCATGACGGACCATTGCCCCCTCATCCCCATCTTCAACAACTACACCCTGGATGCGGTTGAAAATCTCCGCCTCCAACCTCTGAAGGAGAAAGTCGCACCTTACCTCTTCACAGCCGTCTGGCGCACTGGCAGGTTGCTCTGCATCCCTGATGCGTTGTCATTAGCCCCTGTCAGCCATCCGACGCCAGAGGATGAGTTAGCATGTGCCGACGCCACGGTTCACCTCAGGTCCCTCGTGACTGTCAATGCCGCCACCACCGACGTCAACTCTCCTTCACAGGATGCAGACCGGATTCTCCAGGAACTCCAAGACGCAGCCAGAGCAGACCCTGTGTACATCCGTCTGCGTGAGTGCATTACTTCGGGTTTCCCCACCAACCGCTACAACCTGCACAACTCTCTACTCCCTTTCTGGAAACCCCGAGACTACCTGTCAGCAGATGGTGAACTCGTCCTGTACGGAGCGAGGGTCGTGGTTCCTGAAGCCCTCCGCCGCCGCACCTTGGCTCGCCTGCATAATAGCCACAGAGCATTGGAGGCCACTAAGCGTAGGGCGCGACAGGCTGTCTTTTGGCCTGGCATCAACTCTGACATCTCCAACACAGTTCAAGCTTGTGAGCCGTGTCAGGTCTTACAGCCTAGTCTGCAGCAGGAACCCATGATCAACGACGACAACCTAACTAGGCCTTTCGAGTCTGTTTCAGCCGACTTCTTCGCTGTGGCGGGGAAATCCTTCCTCGTCGTAACAGACCGACTCTCAGGCTGGCCCGTTGTCGTACCCTGCAAAGGAGATAGAGATGCTTCCGCTTCAAACACCATCAGGATCTTCTGCCGCTACTTTAGGGAAGTTGGTGTACCCCTCCGCCTACGTACAGATGGAGGCCCACAGTTTACTAGCCGTGAGTTCCGGGACTTCATGGAGCGTTGGGTAGTTAATCACTTTGTTTCTTCCCCACACTACCCTCAATCCAACGGTCATGCCGAGTCTGCCGTCAAGTCCGTCAAACACCTCATACTGAAGACGGCTCCCTCAGGCAACATCGACTGTGAAGACTTTGACCGTGGACTGTTGGAGCTCTGCAACACCCCGAACTTCACAGGCCGCTCCCCAGCACAAATCTGTATGGCCACCCACTATGGTCTTGTGTCCCTGCTCATCCCCAGTCCTTTGCAGCAGAGTGGCAAGCCAAGGCCGAGGACTGCGACCGCCGTGCAGCCGCCCACACTGTGCTGGTGCAGAGAAACTATGACCAGCACGCACGCCCCCTTCCCAGGTTGAGAGTCGACACCACAGTGTGGATCCAAGACCCGACTTCTCACCGCTGGGACAAGGTTGGAGTCGTCATGGGCTGCGGCAGGTCCAGGGATTATGAGGTTCGTCTCCCCAGTGGTCAGATATATTGGCGGAACCGTCGCTTCCTCCGCCCAGTGAATTCCCCTGGTGTTGACCCCCTCCACCATAACCCTGAGATCCCTGTGTCTTGCACGGACCCGGAAAGAGAGTCCTTCACTTCCCCCATGGCCCCACGTAGGTCTGAAAAGCTCCTAGAAAAAGAGTCAGCTCGACAACGTATTGCGAGCTTGAAGGGGGAGGGAGGTGTTGATATAGGTTAAGTGCACACATAACATAATTATATACAGAGTGTACACATGCATGCCTTAATCATATTGCAACATACACACATGTACTTTCAGGGCAATACTACCATTAATTAATGTCACATGATAATATACCATACTCTTTAATAGCGGCAACGTTGCACATGTTATCTTTAGTAAACACTGGCCAGCACTCTAGCATACAAGTGCCCCCTGCTCTCTGTATCTCTCTGGGAACCTACAAAACTTATCTCTGGACTTTTATTCTACATCCTTGTGCAAGAAAGGATTATCAAGGTTGTTGTAGCTTTACATACACTTTCCAACTTTAGAACTGCCCAAGCTTTCTGGCATCTAACCAAAAACCTCTCCAACAATTTTACTTCTTCGTCTTTCACTCCTCTTTTCCTTCTTTTCAACTCTGATGGCACTACCGCCACATCTACTTTTGACAAAGCTGAACTCTTCACTTAATCTTTTACTAAAAACTTCACCTTGGATGATTCCGGTGTTGTTCCTCCCTCTCCACCCCCCTCTCTCGTCGTGCTTATGCCGAATATCATACTCTTTTAAAGATGTACTTTCTGCCCTCTCTGGGCTAAATAATAAAAAGGCGTACAGACCACCTGGTACTCCTCCTGTTCTACTCAAAAAGTTTGACCCATGCTGACTCCCTGCCTAGGCAAACTCTTTCGATCGTCTCTGTCTTTCCTCTAACATCCCTTCTTGCTGGAAGTTTGCCCTCATTCAACGTATCCCAAAGAAGGGTGACCACTCTCATGCCTCCAACTATCATCCAATTGCTCTTATCTGGTCTGGTCCTGGTGACCGAGAATGATCTGGCTTGTCAGCGCAAACTTTATAACCGGATTCCAAGTGTTTTGAGGACGCCAGTTTTCCTTTTCCCCTTCTTTCTCCACAATGTTGCTAATTTTCACACTTTTTTTTCTCCGTAATAATATCCAGGCAGGGCAGTTCTCTTTGATGTCTCATAACGGGAAAGTTGCCAGTTAGATTCATAACGGGGAAACTGCTGGTTAGTTTCATAATGGGGAAGCTGCCAGTTAGTTTCATAACGGGAAAGTTGTCAGTTAATTTCATTACAGGGAAGTTGCCAGTTATTGAAATACTGTGTATTGAAGTTTCACGAGCGATGATTAGGCTGCAGGTGTGTAACACCGGATTGGTTGAGAGGGTTTGCAAGATAGGGAGCAGCCGACCAATCAGCATGTGGCAGAGGTGCACTCAGAGCTACCTGGAGGAGACTGGTACCTTTATGTCAGCACCAGAGATCATGATTTGCAACTTCTAATCAAGCTCGCTGATTGATCCAATCTGGTGGAACTATTGGTGCCTGTATTTCTTCTTTTTTTACTCCCACAGTCCCTATTAGAGATGGACTGAATATTCGCTTCCGCAATTCGCATGTGCGAATATTTGCTATGTTTTTCAATATTCGCATTCGTATTCACATCCGCATTTCCATTCATAGCTATCTGCGAATATGCGAATATTTTCACATAACCAATGGAAAAAACAAATATATATATATACAATATTAAATTTTAATGTTAACACAAACCAATAAATAAACGTGTGGATGTGGATGTGGCCGCTAGCGTGGAATGAAGGAGGACTGAGCAGTGTTGCCACTTAACTTTATTTAATAGTTCATATTTTTTCTCCAACCAACTTTACTTCTAAACTTAATTAATGAAATTAACAAATACATGTAGCACTCCAAGGACTCGAACTCAGGATATTCACACCAAATTGGTGGGCCTGGGTGGTGGACAGTGCACGTTTTGTACATGCTTAGATAGTTCGGCTTCCCCGAAACGTTATAAACTGCAGCACCGTTGATTCATTTAAACTTCGCCTAGACAAATATCTTTCATCAAACCCGCGACTGACTGCGTTTGTAAATGAATAACTTTATTTTATCCCCCCCTCCGTTACTAACCCATCTGTCCCCTACTAACTTCCTAATCCTGCCACGGGCATTAGTTCCAGGGCAGTAGTTCCCTTTCCAATGTTTCCTTATCCACTCCAAACCACTGTTTGGACAATTGATCCTCAGTGTTTTGGAGGACAAGCAGCCTAGAAGGGTCACCAGACCTGTTGTTGTTTGATTTCCTTTGTACTCCTTTGTATAATATAACTAGGGACATTATACCAAAATCGTGTATTTATTGAGCGTTGTGAAGGTTCGAGGAGTGAAACAGGAGTCACCATGAGTCAATTAAGTGCTGGAGAAGTGCGTGGGAAGACCAGTGTGGAAGTGGATGGCGCTGTCTGAGCTGGCGGAGGTAGGAAAGATGGCGGCGGTGATGTAAACAAACCTGGAGCGGTCGGAGGAGGCAGCGATGACAACGTAAAGAATGATAACTGCGATACCTGTGAGATTATAGTCACAAGTGATGATAAAGCAATGCAATGTGAGGTTTGTAAAAGATGGTTCCACATTGATTGTGAAAATATGCCAGAGGAGGTATACAACTACATAATGAGAGTGGGGGACCAGATCGCATGGTGCTGTACTTTTTCCAAGAGAGGTTGTGTGAAACTCTACAAGGGTAGAACAATAACAAGGACATGGAGGTTAGGCTAGGAACGGTTGAGGCTCAGTCAGTTGGTTTTAGAGATAAGGTGGACAGCCATGACAAAGTGTGTAGCAACTTAGAAATTAGACTGAGTAATTTAGAATCTAATGTTACGGGTTTGGAGGAAACATGTATGGCATGTGGCAGTAAGGAGACCAAGGATGCAGAGGCAGTGGTGATGCAGGCTATTATGAAGCAAGAGATGGAACAACCTAAGAAAAAGATTGAGGGGAATGACAATAAGCTAAAAAAAGAAGTTAAAGAGAAACAAGAAGAAAACTTAGAGAACACAAAGACGAAGAAGCCCGAAAGAACAACCTAATTATTTATGGTGTGCCGGAGAGCAAAGAGAAAGAAGGAGCAAAAAGGCTGGAGGAAGATCACAAATTTGTTACAAAGCTAATTCATGAAACTCTGGAAGTAGAAGTACAGAGGAACAGTATGAGGAAAGTGACCAGGCTGATTAGGTTGGATGAGAAAGCAGAGAAGCCTAGACCCCTGCTTGTAAGCTTTTATTCGCAGAGCTGTAAACAGGATATTTTTTTGCAAACCAAGAAACTAAAGGACAATGAGGAATACAATGACATATTTTTGCAACCTGACCTCACGATCTCAAAGGGATTATCTGAAAGGGTTGGTGTCAGAGGCCAAGAAGATGGAATCAGATGACAAGATAAGAAATATTATCTACTGGGTCAGAGGCCCACCAGAATAAATGATCGTGAGAAAAATAAGAAAGCAAATGCGAGTAAAGATGTAAATAAATCAGATGTAAATAATTCAGTAACAAGTTGTTTTAGGGTTAAGTTGTTCAATAAATCAAAAGGAAAAGTCTTGTTGGTACACAAATACAGCCACTTTGATTAATAAAATGTCAGAGCTAACTACGAGGACAAATCAAGCAGTCAATATCCCAGATATAATAATGATTAATGAAGTAAAACCAAAAAGTTCAAGTTATCAAGTGACGGAAACCGAACTGAAAATAAATGGTTATGATATACACTCATATATTGTAAATGAAGAAGGTAGAGGTATAATTATTTACACCAAAACATACTTGAGGGCCAGGGAGGTGGAGCTGAAAACTAAATTTCGGGAATCAGTATGAGTAGAGGTAATTTTAGAAAAGGGCGATAAACTTCTCAAAGGCTGTATATATCGTAGACTAACAGTGAACCCATAAACAATGATAATTTACTGAAACATATAAAGGAAGCAAGTGAGCGCAGAACAAGCCACATCCTGGATACAGGGGACTTTAATTTCCCTAGAATAGACTGGAGTAGCTGGACAACCACAGGTGATGAAGAGAGTAATGAATTCAGGTTTGTTGAAATGCTGAGAGATATTTATATATATCAACATGTAACTATGTCTACCAGAGCTAGAGGGAGTGACTGCCCTAAACTTCTGGATCTTGTTTTATCAATGATTATGTTCAAATGAGGATGGGATGGTCGATAGTCTGGCACTTGCATCTCCTGGGTAAGAGTGGTCATAGCACAATTGAATTTATGTACAACTGTTATATTGAGAAAGGAGAAACACGGAGAAAGATGTTCCTAACATGAAAAAAGAGATTACCCAGGAATAGAAGGATCAATTTAGTGCTCGAGAGGTATTGACGAAAAATAGAGAAAATTAAAGCAGAAGCTAAAGGAAGTTGAAAGTAGTTATGTCCCAACTAAACAGACTAAAGAAGATTGTCAACCGAAGAAACACAACACTCCAATGGACCAGAAAACAAGAGAGGCTATAAGAAAGAAACACCGTTGTTGGCAGAGGTATAGATAGAGACCACAGACCCAGAAAAATATCGAATATATACAAGACAACGTGACAAAGTGCGGAAATTGACCAGGCAAATTCAACAGGATTGTGAATGGGAAATAGCCAGAGAATCAAGAAGAAATCCTAAGAAATGTTGACGTTATGTTAAAAATAAATTGAAAACTTTTTCAGGAATTGCGGATCTTGAGACAGAGGAACTGGCAAGATCTGACGAAGACAAAGCTACTCAGAATTCTTTGCCAAAGTTTCTACAAGAGAATCGGAGGTTGATAAAACACCCACTCCAGAGCACTCCAACATCAATCCTATTCCAGATCTAAAAATAACTAAAGAAGAAGTTATGAGACAACTCCTTAAGCTAAAGACAGAGAAGTCTCCTGGCCTGACTGTATTCACCCAAGGATCCTGAAAGAGTTGAAGGAAGAATTGTGTGATATTCTTGCTGACTTATACAACACATCACTTGTTGAGGGAAGACTACCCATGGACTTGAAAACAGCTAATGTGAGCGCAATATTTAAGAAAGGAGACAAATCTGAAGCCTGTAATTACCGCCCAGTTAGCTTGACTAGTGTAGTGTGTAAACTCATGGAAACGATATTATGTGAGCATATAATGAAACATGTGATTGAAAATGGTGTTTTATCCGCAAAGCAGTTTGGGTTTATAAAGGGTAGGTCAACTGTACTTCAAATGTTACATGTAATGGATGAATGAACCAGAATACTTGATGAGGGGGGAGAAGTGGATGTTATTTATATGGATTTCCAAAAGGCATTCGAGAAAGTTCCACATCAACAACTCTTGCACAGACTGGCAGGCTATGGTGTCACAGGAAACATTTACAATTGGATAGTGTCATTCCTAACGGGAAGAAAGCAAAGAGTCCATATTAAAGGTGTATACTCTGACTGGGCTGATGTGCTAAGTGGAATTCCTCAAGGTAATGTGTTAGGACCAATTCTTTTTGTATTATTTATCAACAACCTTCCTAATTGTGTAAAGTCAATCATTTACCTATTTGCTGACGACACAAACATATTTCAAAGGATTGAGTCACAATATGATAAAGTATTATTACAAGAGGACTTAAATAAAATCCAAAAATGGTCAGAAGACAGACTCCAACCTTTCCATCCAGAAAAATGTAAGCATCTAAATATTTGTAGCAGCTACAGAACACCGGCGGTTACTGGCTACTACCTTGAGAAGCATATCAATGAAAGAACAGAAATTATGAAGGTAAATTGCGAGAAGGATTTAGAAATTATAACAGATAGTCACTTAACTTTTGAAAAACATATGCATGAAAAGGTAAATGAGGCTAACTAGATCATGGGAATGATAATACGAACATTTGTAGCTCTAGATATTCCTACATTCAGAAACCTTTTTAAAACGATAGTTAGACCCAATTTGGAGTATGCCTAGCCAGTATGGTCTCTATATAAGAAAAAAGACTTGAAAATGTTCTCCGAAGAGCCTCAAAGCTGGTACCAGGGCTAAAATATCTGTTACCCTGATCGACTGCAAGTACTAAAAATACCTTCAACCAACCAACCAACCCGTGGCAACAGCAAGAAACTGGCCAAGGAAAGAACAAGAACGAAGAGGCGGCAGATGTACGGTACTTCAGCTGAAGAATCGTTGATGTGTGGTATAGCCTACCTAGCGCAGTTATTGAGGCAGGGAGTGTGGTGTCTTTTGAAAAACGCCTCGACAAGTTCTGGAGTTCTCAAGCCATCAAATATGACTTTGAGGAAAAATTAATAACCACCCCGGGCCACCATGTTAGTTTAAATTTAGAGGAAGATGAAGATCTGGACATAGAGGACTAGTAAGACCTGTGTCAAGTATCACCGTAAGGTAAGGTTCCGTAAGGTAAGGAAATTCCGTGCATTTATGCATTACGCTATCAAGACAGTTAAAGAATTATGCACAAGCCTACGATTTATTATGCAGTTTCGAATCCTGCATATTAATCTGAGCATGTACGTACATGCATTCCAACTGTACTGTGGTAGCTTAATGTGTAGACGAATGGAAGGAGTCCTTAATGGGGCACTTAATCCTCGGGAAGGCCTCGCTATAAATTGCTCCTGAACCAGAATTAATTAATATATTTTCACCAACCAACTTTACTTCTAAACTCAATTAATGAAATCAACAAATACATGTGGCACTCCAAGGACTCGAACCTAGGATACTAACACCGAAATGTACAATATTGCCATTGCATACATAATATTGACTATTTTATTGAAGGATGGAATAAGGATTGACATTTTCGCAATTCGCATTCGCATTTGCGAATTTTACAACTGAACATTCCCATTCGCATTCGTATTCACAAATATGGAAAATTGACATTCGTTCCATCTCTAGTCCCTATGTATCACAACCTCAGGGCAAGTCCCCAACTGATGGAATGGCAGATTACAAAGATTCCCACTTTTTCATGGATCTAGCTGGATAACGTAATCATGGACATTTTGGAATAAATTGTACCATACAAATGTACTAGAAATATAAAGAAAATAGTATGTCAGAGGACTTCTGATACAATATTAAAAACATGTACAGCATAGATTGAATCCTAATGATGTCACACCTAGCTTAATCATAATATCACCTGCGACTGTGGGTTGTCGAATAAATCACCATAAACAGTCAGTCACACTTTCCTTTAAGGTTAAAACGTGTGTGCATGCGCAGAAATATGATTGCATAACTATTTTTAATAAGAATATATTGTATTAATAGTCCATACCTTGTGGGATGTGTCTGGCTGCATGAAGGGTTGGGCATTAATATTGAGTTGTTGGAGGTTGTCTGAAGTGGCTGGTTCCCAGATAAACCCCAGTGACGCGTCTGGGGTAGGGTTCCTTAGTACAAGAGAGAGAGAGAGAGAGAGATAGTGTGTGTGTAGTTGCATTTGATTGATAATATTGCAATTAATGTAATACACTTCATAAATTTGAGTAACAATTGTTTTTTGTTTGCGCATTGGTTGCTTGATTAAACATGAATATATAAAGTAGTACAGACATTAATACAGAAATAACAGCGGACAAGACCACTTGCTCTGTTTGCATACATGCTGGAGATATGAGTTCTGCTCAGTACATTACTTTGTTTTTATTATTACTATTATTGTTATTATTATTATTATTATTATTATTAAATCATAAAACTAAATTTTAGGTGGATAAAAGACAGCCAATCATAAACAAAACTACTTTATTTACAATCCGTTCACTCCCGCGGTCTTAGAATTGAACAACTCCTCCGTTCTAATGAATTAGGCTCAGCAAGTATGAATATTTCCTATAGCTAGCACATTACTCTACTTCAGATGTTACTTCCATTACAGACTGCCAAACTCTAGGTTATTCGAAGATATAGGTAGAGATTGCAGTTCATTCCTACTAACCATTTGTCAAGCTCAATTAAGGGTGAGGGTTGGTCTTATCCAGAATGAGGCTTGGCATCCTGTACCCTACCTTAGCCGTTTCTGTATGTTTCAGTTTGTTTTTCTGTACTACTTTTCCTTCTAGGTGCTGGCGAGATCGACCGATTGGGTGGCACTGCAAGGGGGGCATTGGTCCCGGGGTGCAAGCCCATGGGCTGATAATCCCCCCCCCCCCCTCCGCTGCCCTCTCAGAGACAGATCTCATCTCACCCTGGCCCTTTCGGGCCCGAGCATTTATAGCGACTTCGGTCTACTGGACTGGGGACTGTTCGGCCAGACAGCCTGGGGAACTACACAAACAACATTATCTCCTGCATGGTCATCAATGATATTTTACCAAAGCCCAATGCCTCCCACTGAAGTAGTCTAACTCATGCGCACAAGAAATATATATATATATGAATAACACTTGTTCTCTCTTTGTATAGTCTGCGAAAATATACCTGGGCCAAGCATAATATACCCTGATGAAAGCCTGATACTACACTCTTATGTCATCTATACAATTGTGATATATATTTCATTAAGCCCATTCATTTCGCCCATGCTAATACTTAATATCTGTAAACGCACATGCACTCTACTGATATACCCACCAATACATTAATGTTTATATCCTCACATAATTTTTATAACATTCAGGCAACAGATGCTTTACATCATTGTACTATGAAGCTTTGGCACTTTATGCAACTCGTAATACCACTTGAACATATCACCATGATATCAAACCTGTTACCATTCAAGCAATCAAACTATTTAATACAGACATACACCTATACATTGTGACGTTAACCACTCCGTTAGAACCGCATGGCTTGCCCTACAGTGACTCGCTAGGATCGCCAGGGCAGTGGATGGGGCTACAGTTTATGTATTAGAGTGTGCTTTATTTCATATGAAAGCTCGTGTCATGGGCAGTCCAGAAAGGCTCTTTGTTTTCACCCATGTCAAGGCTTTATATATTTAATTGTAAAGTATATGTTTTATCATTAACTAGTAATGATGGGATCTGGGAGAGAGAGAGAGAGAGAGAGAGAGTAGAACAGAGTGAGAGGGAGCGCGCAGTGTTTTTGTCCCGCTCGATGACGTCACAGCTGGCTGCCTCGTGGGGGTTGGTGGAGAGAGGTCCTTACCATGCTGTTAGCTCCCTTGCTAGTGGCTAGAGGACTTGTAACCGCTTTTTTCCCACGCGCCTCGAGCTAGTGCGAGTATATATACAGTTCCTCGCCACTCTCTCCCTCAGATCTGGTTTCTAGAACGCATCTATCTCATCCCTTGCTACCTGTCCCCCGCTCGCACCTGAGAATCTTTTCCTCTGCCTATCTCTCTCATTTTCCATATCTTTCACCACCTTTTTATTAACATTATATCCCTTCTGGTTAACTCTGCAAAATCAGCTTTATGCTGGCCAGTTGTATTGTGCATTAAGGTCTGATATAACCCATGTATGTTAGTTGTTAAGATAAGTTGATCACGAAGCATTGGTTGGCATTCATATTGTTTAGTACTGCTTCCTTTAATTATTCGTGTTCTGCTGGATTAGATAATGCTAGACTAGGAGTCTGATATTATAAGGTATTGTTTCCTATGAGTGCTGGCTTTAGTTAAAAAGCTGCACGACATACCTGAGAACTGGAGTGATTGAGTAAATTCTAGTCTGTGTGCCATTGAGAGTGGAGCATGCACGAATGAGGGCTTTTTGCCTATACCATTCTGCACTGTTCTAAGCTCGTTGTTTGTCTTTGAGGTACGCCAGGAGAACGCTTAATACTTCGGTATTAAGGTTTCTCAAGAGAGCTACCCTTCCCTATAACGTAATATTTGACGCACAGACTTGAGATTTGCACTAGGCTATGCGGCATGCCATGCGCACCAGTATCTCGTATCATTGACTCTAGCTAGACTTTATCAATCATAGTAGACATTAAGTATATTAAACCAATTACTCTTTTTATGTATACCCGTTTATGATTACACAAGCATTTCGCAGCCTAGTTTGATGTATAGAGACACAAACGACTTAGGCTCTTTTTGTTGATAGGAATACTGCATTGTCGTGGCGATTATTATTATTGTTGTAGTGTTTAGGATATTCTTGGCTCCGACGGCATTATATATTCTGACTTTTTGTGTGCATAGCCTGCACGAGCATTGTTCCGCTGCCTGCCTTTTTGGGTTCCATATCCGATACGAGCATCTTTATAGCATCTAACATTTAAAGAAGATTCCTTGTTAGTGTTGAAGGACTTTAGTGCACTTTCTTTCATGCAGGAGTGCCTGACATTTATTGATTAAAGTAACGTAAGCTGTAACTTCTCTTACCACCTTACTTTGCATACCATAACCAAGCACCTTCGGTTATAGGTAGTAATAGGCTGTTTTCACATAACATTAAGCCTAGAGTAGACGCACATTTATTGAGAGTTTGATAGCCTATTATTGCATATAGAACTCTGTAGAGTATTTGTGTTCTTTGTTCACTGGGAATATACATCAGAGGTTGGATCTAGCGCTTTCCGTTGTAGCATTTATGCCATTACTAGTCCAATGAATAAGAGCCCTGATATATTTAAAACCCAGTCGTAACAAATGGCGACCTTACCTAGGATTTGGTGAACCTACATTTATTAGCAGGGAACATTTGTTGTTTTGGGGAATATTTTGCGGGGATCAGCAAGAATAAATTTTTTTTGCAACATAGTATAGCCCTTGAGTATTTCCGAGAATTTTTGTGTGTATATTGAGGTATAAGAGTTTGGGGTACTTCTTTTCTGAATATTGAAGTGGGAAATTTTTGTGAGCATCATGTCTTATACCGGATCAGAGGAGAATGGAGACACAGTATGTAATGTCGAAACTGAGCAACAGCAGTATGATGATATGGTTAATCAGGTGAACTGTGAGGAGGATGCTAGGATATTTTTGCAATGGCCTGTTACTGCCGAGCGGTTGGAGGGTATGGATCGGTACGGTCTTCAATGCCTGGCCACAGCTATCGGTCATGCGGTTACTAGCAGCATGACCAAGGATAACTTGATAACGTGTGTACTGGGCAGGGTGACTGGTGAGCGAGATGGGTTGAGTGCTCAGAGCCCTTCGGCCATGCTTCCCCTACACTCGACTCCCAGCCATCCCAGTAGTTTGCTGACCCCGGGTACGCTTCCACAGGTGGGTGGTGACTGGCAGGGTGGGTTTCCCCTGGGGGGACCACCGGTAATTTCAAACATTGTAGCACCTTCACCTCCTCAAGGGTTATCTCCAGAATTATTGCTTCAGCTCGAATTAGCTAAGATCGAAGAGAGAAAGGCTATCAGGGCAGGTGAGCAGCAAATAGAATTAGCCAAGATAGAAGAGAGAGCCAAGCTAGCAAAAATCCAAGCTGATTTAGAGTCGACTAGGTACTGTGCCGACATGGACGTAGAGAAGTCGCGAGTAGAGACAACGGGACAGCGACTTGGGGCTGGTAACCGTGTTCATGAGCAGTCTCTCTCGCACTTATTGAAACTGGTTCCGGTGTTTGATGAGAGTGGTGTAACAGAATTTTTCACACGCTTTGAGAAGAAGTGCCAGGAACACCAGTGGCCAGAGAATAAATGGGCAGCACTTGTATACTCTAGATTAATAGGCAAGGGTCTTAAAGCCTACAATGCGTTACCTTTGGAGTCCTGTATTGTGTATGAGGATCTCAAGGAGGCTGTCCTGAGGGCTTACGAACTGCAACCAGAAACGTACCGTTTGAAGTTCCGGGGTGTAACTAAGGGAAGGGATAGCACCTTTTTGGAACACGCCCGGGACTTGTCCGATGCTATGGGGAACTGGCTCCGATCTGAGAAGGTCACAACATTTGATGAAATTAAGCAGTTAATGATGTTGGAGCAGTTCTTTAAGAGCACGGGCGGTGATCTAACTTTGAACTTAAAGGAGAAAAACCCAAGAACTCTAGTCGAAGCAGCAGAAATGGCTGATCGACGGCTGTCGTTGATTCGGGGTTGCGGGTCCTCACAGAAGTACGATGTAAGTGCTAAGGACCGTTATCCTCCCCCTCCCCGTAACAATGACACATTTAAACAGAAGAGCCATGAAACTAAAACTGAATCCAAACCTTACACCACACCGTATGTGAAAAGTCAGGGGCCTTTTACATCACAGTATAAGCCGAAACCGAAATTTATGTGTTTTAGGTGCCACCAGGAGGGTCATAAGGCAAATGAGTGCCCTAGTCGACCTCCTCCGGCAGCCGTGTCTTTTGCTCACGGCATTGGAGTGTTCAAGAGGACATCGGAGTTTGTTAGAGGCATTTCTTCCGAGGTAAATACACTGCCAGTGCAGAAGGATCCGGAAGGCTTATTCCCTGTCCGTGATGCCTTTAGTGACCACAGGGGACTCGGTTGTGTGGAGTGGGGGGGTAGAAGACATGAGGTGAGAATTTTGCGTGACACTGGGGCATCGCAAACACTGTTGAGAAATTTCACTGGTAAACCTGTCAATACGGCGTGGGTGGTTGTGGTTCAGGGAGTTAATGCGACAAGGTCATACCCGCTTGTAAGAATGAAGGTGGAAGTTGATGGTGTGACTCGTGACCTGGATGTAGGAATTTTGGAGAAGTTACCTGTTGGGGGCGTCGACCTCCTTCTTGGCAACGACTTTGCGGGGCCTACTTCTGAGGCTCCACCCTTGGTCGTTGTCGAGAAGCCGGCCGACGTGAGTAGGGAGGAGCAGGAGTGGGTTGAGAAGTGTCCGGTGCAGCCTATGGCGTGTGTTGTCACCGGAGATCCTGCATCCAGGGAGTCACATTCTGGTCAACAATCTTTAGATCAGCGGAGGAAGGGTACTGAGAAGGGGTTGAAAGTTGATGCGGTTGAGAGTTTAGTGTCAACGGACCTTCTCGGGGACTCATTATTAGGACCACATTTCGAGTCTGGAGAAGACTCAGTAACTGTTCCTGAAAAGGCAGAGGATGGGCTTAAAAAGTCGAAAGAGTTGAAGGAGGACAGTGATGCACAGTCGGGAGATGTAGCAACAAGGTACCCTGACGCGTACCCTATGAGAAATGGGTCGGCAAAGACGGTGGTCCGAAACTTGCTAGTGTATTTTTCCCGGTATGGTTACCCGCAGGGGATTCAGTCAGTCCAGGGACCCAACTTCACTTCTAGCCTCTTTGTTCAAGCAATGCCGCAGCATGGGATTGTTGGGGTTGTGTCATCTGCGTATCATCCGGAGAGCCAGGGTGTGTTAGAGCGATGGCACTCAGCCTTGAAATCTGTGCTTCGTTGTTGTTGCTTTGAGAGTGGGAAGGATTGGGATCTTGGCCTGCCAGGTGTTTTGTCTGCTGTGCGGTCGAGGTACCTTGGGAGAGTTTGGGAGTCAGCCCTAATGAGCTCGTCTTTGGACACCGTGTCAGAGGGCCTCTCCATATGGTTGAAGAAGTATGGGAGGGTGCAGAAAAACCTTGTTCTATGCTCAAGTGTGTCCTCAACAGTCGAGAACGGATGTTGTGCAGTCTGGAGTTGGCTGGCCGTAATTTGACTAGCTCTCAGGCCCTCAGGAAGGACAGGTACGACCTCAAGGTTGAACTCAGGGAGTTTCATGTGGGTCAGGAGGTGTTGATTCTACTGCCCCTTGTAGGTCACCCCTTATCCGCGAAGTACGCTGGTCCTTATAGGGTGGTGGAGGAGCTATCAGACCTGGATTACTTGGTAGCCACTCCAGACAGACAGAAGCGCAATCAGTTATGTCATGTTAATCCCATGAAGGAGTATGGGAGGCACCCCCCTGAGCCTCTCACTGTGCCTGTGATGACGTTTAGCAGTCAAGGTGGAGAAGGAGAACGGGACAGTCAAGCTCAGGTGGAGGATAACTGGAAGGATAAGAAGTTCAAATGGGCGCCTGAGTGTGAGAAGGTGTTTAGAGAAGTAAAACACCTGTTGTGCACTCACCCGATCCTCAGGGCCCCTGACTTTAGCCTACCTTTCCAACTAGCAACGGAGGCTAGTGGTGTGGGGGCTGGTGCCGTCCTTGTGGAAAAGGACGATGATGGGCTGGAGCATCCTGTTAGTTTCTGCTCGGAGAAGTACAATTCGGCCCATGGGAGCTGCTCTGTTGTCGAGGAGGAGCTGCTGGCGGTTGTGCTTGCGCTGGGGCATTTCGAGGTTTATGTTCCAGCCTATGGTCCGATCATTGTAGTTGTAACCAAATCATCACCCTCTCAAGTTCTTGGACCAGTTTCACAATCGGAATATGAGGCTGACCAGGTGGTCACTAAGGTTATTGGTATATAACCTGGACATACGCCATATTGCCGGTTGTGACAACGTGGTTGCAGATGGTCGTTCAAGGGTATGTGATCCTGGGTAGATTGACACACGGGTAGCCTCCTGCTTTAGTTTGGATAGTATTTTGCGCTTGGTGCTTGTTGGCTCGCGGTTGTAGCCCAGCGTATTGGGTCGTAAAGCAGGAGTTGAGCGTTTGGTATAGAAGAAAAAACTAGGCTTGCCCCTATAGTGCAGCCGAAATAAACAAATTATAAACATAATTATCAAATAAAAACTCTTTCTTTGATAGTTGAATTTTTTTAGTATGTTATAGCAGTAATTCTGAGTTGCACTCCTCTCAGAATGCTGGGCTAGAGAAGCTCGCTCTTGAGGAGCATAACTACATATAATTTAACCTATGGTGTTGGGGAGGGTTATAATTTTGAAAAATGTTTTGTTGAAGAACTGTGCCATATATTTTACTGCCTCTGGGTGATGGGAAGTGGAGATATAGCATGGGTTCTAACCATCAGATTTTTGTGAGCCTTGGGGCCTCTGAGAAAAATCTTGGGGGGGGTGTGACGTTAACCACTCTGTTAGAACCGCATGGCTTGTCCTACAGTGACTCGCTAGGATCGCCAGGGCAGTGGATGGGGCTACAGTTTATGTATTAGAGTGTGCTTTATTTCATATGAAAGCTCGTGTCATGGGCAGTCCAGAAAGGCTCTTTGTTTTCACCCATGTCAAGGCTTTATATATTTAATTGTAAAGTATATGTTTTATCATTAACTAGTAATGATGGGATCTGGGAGAGAGAGAGAGAGAGTAGAACAGAGTGAGAGGGAGCGCGCAGTGTTTTTGTCCCGCTCGATGACGTCACGGCTGGCTGCCTCGTGGGGGTTGGTGGAGAGAGGTCCTTACCATGCTGTTAGCTCCCTTGCTAGTGGCTAGAGGACTTGTAACCGCTTTTTTCCCACGCGCCTCGAGCTAGTGCGAGTATATATACAGTTCCTCGCCACTCTCTCCCTCAGATCTGGTTTCTAGAACGCATCTATCTCATCCCTTGCTACCTGTCCCCCGCTCGCACC
Organism: Lithodes maja; assembly: GCA_037953745.1. Taxonomy (NCBI): domain Eukaryota; kingdom Metazoa; phylum Arthropoda; class Malacostraca; order Decapoda; family Lithodidae; genus Lithodes; species Lithodes maja. The sequence continues at coordinate 16,910 of JBAKBP010006744.1, read as the reverse complement.
TGAGAATCTTTTCCTCTGCCTATCTCTCTCATTTTCCATATCTTTCACCACCTTTTTATTAACATTATATCCCCTCTGGTTACCTCTGCAAAATCAGCTTTATGCTGGCCAGTTGTATTGTGCATTAAGGTCTGATATAACCCATGTATGTTAGTTGTTAAGATAAGTTGATCACGAAGCATTGGTTGGCATTCATATTGTTTAGTACTGCTTCCTTTAATTATTCGTGTTCTGCTGGATTAGATAATGCTAGACTAGGAGTCTGATATTATAAGGTATTGTTTCCTATGAGTGCTGGCTTTAGTTAAAAAGCTGCACGACATACCTGAGAACTGGAGTTGATTGAGTAAATTCTAGTCTGTGTGCCATTGAGAGTGGAGCATGCACGAATGAGGGCTTTTTGCCTATACCATTCTGCACTGTTCTAAGCTCGTTGTTTGTCTTTGAGGTACGCCAGGAGAACGCTTAATACTTCGGTATTAAGGTTTCTCAAGAGAGCTACCCTTCCCTATAACGTAATATTTGACGCACAGACTTGAGATTTGCACTAGGCTATGCGGCATGCCATGCGCACCAGTATCTCGTATCATTGACTCTAGCTAGACTTTATCAATCATAGTAGACATTAAGTATATTAAACCAATTACTCTTTTTATGTATACCCGTTTATGATTACACAAGCATTTCGCAGCCTAGTTTGATGTATAGAGACACAAACGACTTAGGCTCTTTTTGTTGATAGGAATACTGCATTGTCGTGGCGATTATTATTATTGTTGTAGTGTTTAGGATATTCTTGGCTCCGACGGCATTATATATTCTGCCTTTTTGTGTGCATAGCCTGCACGAGCATTGTTCCGCTGCCTGCCTTTTTGGGTTCCATTTCCGATACGAGCATCTTTATAGCATCTAACATTTAAAGAAGATTCCTTGTTAGTGTTGAAGGACTTTAGTGCACTTTCTTTCATGCAGGAGTGCCTGACATTTATTGATTAAAGTAACGTAAGCTGTAACTTCTCTTACCACCTTACTTTGCATACCATAACCAAGCACCTTCGGTTATAGGTAGTAATAGGCTGTTTTCACATAACATTAAGCCTAGAGTAGACGCACATTTATTGAGAGTTTGATAGCCTATTATTGCATATAGAACTCTGTAGAGTATTTGTGTTCTTTGTTCACTGGGAATATACATCAGAGGTTGGATCTAGCGCTTTCCGTTGTAGCATTTATGCCATTACTAGTCCAATGAATAAGAGCCCTGATATATTTAAAACCCAGTCGTAACAACATATACACCCAATCGCGCAGTGAATACATAGATCCTCACATTGAACATTTACACAACATTATGCATTACATCACTGTATTGTAAAGCTTATTATTATTATTATTATTATTATTATTATTATTATTATTATATGAGATGCCGAAGTCGCCAACCAGGGTGCAGAAACACCATCAAGATGAATCCACACAAAACACCCGGAGGCACTGGAGAGAGACTACGGCAACTTAGGAAAAAATAAAAACATATACTGTATACTGTACATATACACATATTAAACACATATAACATATTATGCAGTGGATGATATGAAGTATAAATATAATACAATAAAATAGAATAAAATAAGTTTAAAAATTAGAATTAATGCTGCAAAAAAGCATTAACTCTAGACTTAAAAATGGAGATATGAGTTGAATTGACTAGCTCATTTGGCAACTTATTCCATAAGTCAACCATGGCCGGCACAAAACACCGTGAAAACTGTGTAGTAGAAAAATTAACACGGCTCATGGCAAGATCATTAAGATTGCTTGTGAATCTAGTTGCACGAGCCCGGAAAGGGATGCTGAGGGTTGTTAAAAACTTTAAATAAAAGACTAAGGGCACCAACTTTACGTCGATGACACAGATCAAGAGACAAAATTATGAGGTAGAATAAAACTGATGGAATATAGCGACCTGTCAAGCAACTTGAGATGGCAGTCGGCTGCTGACAACCAGACAGGTGAGCAGTACTCGAAATGTGGTAAAATAAAAACATAAAAAGACTTGATAACTGTGGCGTCACAAGCAAATGTTTTATAAACCTTGCGAAGCAGACCAATTTTTTGGGAAATGGAAGAGGAGAAAGAACGAATATGCTTTTCAAAAGTAAGTTTGGGATCAAGAGTAACTCCTAACAAACGCAGAGTATCCACATTCTCAATTTGCTCGCCAGAAACTTGTAGATAAGGGTGGGGAGGATCCAAGGTACGAGATCTGCTGATGATAATGGAGTGTGTTTTACTAGTATTAAGTTTCATGCCCCAAAGTTCGCACTATGATGTAATTTTGGCTAAATCCCTTCAGAGCAGTAGCAATTACGTGTCGATCTATTGGTGATGGAATTGACGTATATAAAGTTGTATCATCAGCATAGGAGACTAGTTTATTTTCAAGCTCGGAACACAGGTCAGCAGTAAAAATAATAAAAAGCAAAGGCCCAAGGACACTGCCTTGTGGAACACCAGAAACAACAGTAACAGAAGGGGAATGACACCCATTAATGACCACAGACTGAAATCTTTTCGTCAAAAGATCTTTAAAGATCCTTAAATAATTGCCACCAATACCGATGAGCTGTAACTTATACAGAAGTGCTTTATGGTTGACTAAATCAAAAGCAGAACTAAAGTCAATAGCCATGACACGAGACTCATGTCCCTGGTCCAATGAAGATTGCAAGTCATGGGTGAGTGTCAGAAGCACATCACATGTACCCAGTCCCTTACGAAAACCAAACTGTGAGTTTGGTATCAAATGATGACTATTACAATAAGAGGAAAGGCGTCTGGACAATAGCCTCTCATAGAGCTTGGATAGGATAGGTGTAATGGAGATAGGGCGATAGTCATTAGGAGATGATGAGGCAGTATTTCCCTTTGGAATAGGAGTGATAATAGCCTTACGCCAGCAAAGAGGAAAACTACCTGATTTCAAAAGCAACCTAAACACCACGGCCAATTTAGGTGCCAAGACCACTGCAACCCTTTTAAAAAAGAGAGGGAAAAACCCATCCGGGTCTGTGCCACCATAGGTATCAAGATCCAGCAAGTACCTTTTCAGTTCAGCTGATTTGAATGCCATTGAATTGAGGTTGGGTCTAGGGAAACATGTCAATGGCAAAGACAATTCCTGATTACTCTGCTTATTAATACAAATATCAGATAGAATATTGGCCTTCGATAATGGATCAAAAGATCCATCAGAATCACAAAGAGGAGGCATGGAGGAATCTATTCCAAATAAAGAGGATTTCAAAGCGGACCACCATTTATGAGGCTGTGTAGCTCCTGCCAGAACATCCTGAAGATGGGAGTTATAATCCCTATACAACCTATACAACCCAAAGTACTTAATGAATGCACACACGCACACACACACACACATATATATATACTGTGTATATATGTATATATATATATATATATATATATATATTGCCTGACGCCGTGATCCCCGAAGGGGTGGCCACGAACGAACCGCCCCCTTGCCCCTCCTCCCAACCAGCACCGCCTTCATCCATATACTTCCTCACTCCATCCTTCCACCTCTCTTTCGGTCTACCTCTCCCTCTCTGTCCTTCCACCCCGCTCTCATACACCTTCTTAGTCATTCTCTCGCTTCCCATATGTTCCATATGGCTGAACCATCTCAAGGTGTTCCTTTTCACACTATCCAGCACATCTACCTCCACACCACACCTCCTTCTTACTTCCTCATTCGTCTGTCTATCCCTCCATGTAACTCCGCATGCAGTTCTCAAGTAACTCATTTCCACCCCTCTCCCTCTTGGTCTGAGTCTCTTCTCAAACGTCCATGCTTCGCTTCTGTAAGTCAGTGTTGGGATTACCACACTGTCATGCAAGGACTTCTTCACTTCCATACTGACCACCCTATTTTTTGTTACTGCTTTCAGCATTCCTACAACCCTCTTCCCCTGTTGCACCCTCTCCCGCACTTCTTCAACCATAGTCCAATCTTTACTCAACACACTTCCCAGATACTTAAATGAGCTGACAATCTCCATAGCCTGACCGTTCAACTTCACCTCACACTCTGTGGCTTCACCCCTTTCGAAGACCATAACCTTGCTCTTCCCTGCATTTACCTTCAGATTCCATTTTTAAATTGTGTGAAAATCAATTCATAACTTTATTTGCAGGCAAACAAACAGGCAAACAAATGGAGGCAAAAACATAATCTCCGTCCAACTTTGTTGGCGGAGGTAATTAGTAAATATCTCAAGTAATCTATCTTACACACAGTTCCAAACACATTTACCAGACCATGCAACTCCCATTCATTATCACTCATCAGAACTGTATCATCAGCAAACAGCAGTACAGGCAGCTTCCACTCATTTCCCTCCCTTATCAGCGATACACCAACATCCACTGCTCTTCCTTGTATTTCTTTCATGACTCCATCCATATATACAGTAAACAACCACAGGGACATCACACACCCCTGTTTCAACCCAACATTCAGGTCAAAGAACTCGCTCTGCTCATTCTCTACACATACTGCCGCCTTTGCACCCTCATACTTGCTCTTCACTGCTTTCAGCAACTTGCCATCTACTCCGTATATTCTAAGTACTTTCCACATACCTTCTCTATCCACTCTGTCATAGGCCTTCCCCAAGTCCATAAAGGCAGCATACAACTTTTGTCCCTTTCCAGATATTTCTCCAACACATTTCAAGGCAATAATCTTGTCTACACATACTCTTCCCTTCTTAAACCTGCCATGCTCATCATCTACCCATTTCTCTATTCATGCTCTCACTCTCTCGATCACTACCCTACTGTACACCTTCCCTATTACACTTAGAAGACATATCCCCCAGTGATTACCACACACTCCTCTTTCCCCTTATACAGGAGGACAATTATGCCTGTCTTCCAGTCATCAGGCGCACTGCCCTTCTTTCAAGCTAGCTTACACATGTTCAATACCCATTCGATCACTATCTCACCACCAAACCTCAGCATTTCCCCACACACCCCATTTATTCCTGATACTTTCCCCATCTTCACTCTTTTCAAGGCTTCGCACACTTCTTATCTCCTGATCTTCACCTCCTCCACTACTTCTCTTCTTCTCTCTCCCATACCCCATCCAGTCACTGTATGTTTGCTGGTGTTTCATTCCTTATGTTCAACAATTTAATTAACATAAACAAAACAAAAATTAATATGCGATTCCCAGGCACTTACCCCGTCTTAATGAAGTTGAACATCATCTCCATCATAATGTTGTGCATGCGAAGATCTTCCTCTGTCTTTTGTTCTTTGAGAAAACACGCATAATCACTGTCATGGCAGACCCCTGTAAAACCACATATGTGCATAATATAAGTGTGTATATTTGTCTGCAGAAAATAATCAAATGTCATAAGATAAACAAAATACACTTGGTGGAAGTAAATGAACCTGCTACCTTGTGTTAAGGGGGCATTACTCGCTTTTTCTGGACCCCCTTCTCCCTCATGTTTAGCATATTAATTTTGAGGTTTTAAGACGTTCATTCCGTTAGTTTGGCGATTTTGAGACCTTTCGCCGCATTTGTTGTCAATATTAAGACCTTTTGTGCCCTTTAGGTGTATTTTTTTTCCTGGCGAGCGATAGCGAGCCTCTAATTTTAGAATGAATTAGCCTTCGGTCAGGACATTTTTCTACCGAAAAATGTACACGTTTATCTTGAAAGGGGGTCTAGGGGGTGTTTTATTAAAGCTTGATGGAGGTCTAGTGAGGATTTATTTATTTATTTATTTATATATTTTTGAGTGACCTCACACTCAAAAATATATAAATAAATAAATACATAGACCCTAAAACCAAGCACTACCCCCTTAACGGAGTCCAGTTCTTGTACAGTCCTGAGTTATTATATGGTTACACTAATTCGATACTTTAAACATTAGAGCCAATATCTGAATAATCTGGACTATGCTAACGTATTGTATTGTCTCGTTTGCGTTTGTTATTGATTGAAATGAGAGCGTTATTTATGCTCACGACTGTACTCGCTACTGAACTAGACTGAGGGATATACAGTAGATTATGTGTAGTAGACATATAATTATAATATAGCTGCAAACGAAAATATGTTTGGACAGTGGCAGAATATGTGATCATTATAACTGAATTAATAATGTTAATACGATGATTGCAGTAATAATATAACTAACTGGAGAGAGAGAGAGAGAGAGAGAGAGAGAGAGAGAGTGGGGAGAGGATAGATGGATCATAACATTGTTTCTGATTGGATCATGCTCCATATTGCGAATTACTTTTTAATCTTAACGACATTGAACCAGCTATTAGTCTGACTATAGCCCAAATACGCATTTCAGAGGATGTGCTCATGATATATATATATATAATTATATATATTGTGACGCACCCAGTGCGTGGCAACTTAACCTGATTGTACTCCTTGGTACTCCACTGTGCCGCCGCGGTGCGGTGCCGCGGTGCCGCTGTGCCGCTGTGCCGTGCTGGCTGCTTATATTGAGTGTGACAACGTATAACTATGTTCTTTGTATCTCTGCAAAGGTCTCGTCATGTGCTAACCAGTGGTGGGTTTTGTTTTAAGCCATGTCGAGACCTTCCATTTAATATGTAGTATCAATAGAGAAGTTGATAGATAAGACAATAGGAATTCAGAGAGAGAGAGTGAGTTAGACTTCAGAGCGAGAGGGTAGCAATGCGCCGCGCTGCCGGGGGGGTGGTTGCCAGACGTATGGACCGGTTGGCAGCCCTGCGCTTATAGCTAGGTGCGACAGGGTTGGTAGTCCATTGCCGCCTGCATATGCTGCCTGGGTTGCCCATGTTGTCGTACTGCACATTGCCTGGAGGCTCGCTGTGTGTTCCATGATCAGGTTGCCTAGAACCTTTGAGATTCTAACATCCCTTGCCCTCTCTCCCAATTTCTCATGGTTGCACTCTTTCTCTCTGACGACATTACTCTCATTTCATTCTTCTCTCTATTTAAATGCATACCCTTCCCTTGAGGTCCTAAAGGAGTTTCAGCACTCACCTCTCGTATTACTCTTAGGACAAGCATATATTTACATGTATTAGATTTAAGGGGTTAATGTGAACAGCGATCTTCTTGATGAGGATAGTTGGTGAACGTTCTACATGTTCACGAGTTATATGCCCAGCTCATCATCCAATTTGTGACTAGACTAGTGCCATGTGTAAGAGCCCGACCATGCCCAGGAGTTGTCTGTAGAGGGGCGAGGACTTAGCCTTGATTTGCCTACCGAGCCAGGAGCGAGTGCAGTACCAGAGACTACAGCTCGCTCGTAGTGCCGGTATAGTAGAGTAACGTAATTTATCTGTCCTTGTGTTCTCTACAGTCTTTTCCTGGGTTCTCGCTTTCGGTGCTGGGACTCGTTGTTCCTGTGACTTGGCCTGCTAGCTAGAACACATGGGGATGATGAGTGGGTGATATCTTTATTTTACTATGCATTGCAGCTCTCTTTAAGTTTATGTATATAACACTTTACAATACACATTACTCACACACAAGACAACACTATTAATACTTTCATGTATCAATTAACTGCACTGTCGTTTTGCTGCTGTTTCCGGAGTTCTATTGCGTAGGGCGCATACGGACTCAGAGGGGAGACAGAGTGAGAGAAGCGAAGTAGCCTATGCGGTAGTAGGCTACCGGCGCAGTACTGTTGCCTGCAACCTTTTAGTTATTCCAAGTATAGATTCATTCTTATAATAAGTGACTACTATTTATGTTCCTTCCATGTGTATTATTAGGTATCTACTGGATCATGAACATCTTGTATGCTACATGCTAGTGCATGTTAGTAGGGGACAGTTATTCTAGTGCACGCGCTTTCAAGTAGGCGTGTACATTTGTCATTTAGCATTTCACTGTCATACCTTTAGCCTGCTTCTATTCTACATTATTAGAGGCTTAATATTAACGTAGTTTCTTGAGTATTGCATTTCTTTAGTCATAACGTAACCTATAAATGTCTGAGGGAGTTTAGCCTCATAGCCTACCCCTGTTGTACACTTTCGCCGAGTTAAGGTACCTCGTTACCATAGACGATAACTCTGTAGGGCGTTGGTGCTTTTGTTGTCTGGAGCATATAGTATTTGGGACTGGAATCGAGCGTGTCGTTGTCACATAAGCCATTTCTGTCCTACGATCAAGAATCCCGAATATGTCTTGCCGATCCAGCCGTAACAAAAATGGCGACCTTGCACAAGATTCAGTAGTATCCTATCACATGTTTTTTGGAGAACTATTCTATGCTACCTAGTAGAGCTGGCTAGAATTTTCTTGCATATTGGAGGAATTTTTATTGTGTCATTATTGTATTGGTGGACTTGCAGATTGTTTCGTTGGGGGTGTCTAGAGTAGAGTCATTCAAGCATCTTTAACATTTTGTGAGTCGAGACTGCAATTAGTAATAAGCACTTTTTTTTTTTTATGAACAGCAATTGTATAACCAGCACTATGTCTAATGACTCATCATTTACGGGGGAGGATAACACGGTACAGCCTAGTAACCAGCAAGTACAACAGATGTTTAGGGAGGGGAGTGTTATAAGTGGAGAGAGGGATGCCCGGGCATTTTTGCAGACACCTTTGACCGAACAGCGCCTGCAGGCTATTGATTGTTACGGTCTTCGCTGTTTAGCCACGGTTTTGGGGCGGGACTGTCCTGACAGTTGGCCCAAGAAGAATTTGGTGGCATGTTTGTTGGGTGATGGCGATGGGGCGGTGGGTGGAGTGGGGTCTTGGGGGGTTCCCTCCAAGCCTCCATTCCACTCTACCCCTGAGCTGGGCCCTCAGCCAGCGAGTCTTAGCACGATGCAGCAGGAGGGTTCTCAAGGGCAAGCTGGCTTACCCGTAAACACGTCTCGGTGTGGATCCCCCATTTTGTGCTCTCCCCCCCCAGGCCTGTCTCCTGAGATGTTATTTCAGCTAGAACTAGCTAAGTTTAAGCTGCAGGAGACTCAGATACAACAGGCTAGTATAGAACGCATAGAGGTTGCTAGAATCCAAGCCAATCAGGATGCAACCAGGTACCAGGCTGAAATGGATGTCGAGAAGTCTAGAGTAGAGACCACGGGGCGTCATCTCGGTGGTGGGCACCGGGTTACAGACTCACTTTCGCATTTAATTAAGTTGGTACCCGCATTTGATGAGACAGCAGTGACTGAGTTTTTTGCTCGTTTCGAAAAGAAGTGTCGTGAGTATGACTGGCCGGAGGTTAAATGGGCAGCATTAGTTTCATCACGTCTAGTGGGTAAGGGGTTGAAAGCCTACGATGCACTGTCACTGGACGAGAGTGTAGTGTATGGACTGGTGAAGGAGGCTGTGCTCCGGGCCTACGAACTGCAACCCGAAACTTATAGATTGAAGTTCCGTGGCGTGAATAAGAAGAGCGACGTCAGTTTTATGGAGCACGCACGGGACTTAACAGATGCAGGTAATAACTGGTTTCGGTCCGAGCACGCAGAGTCGGCTGAGGAAATTAAGCAACTTTTCTATCTGGAACAGTTTTACAAATGTACTGGAACCGATCTAACGCTGAACATTAAGGAAAAATGTCCCAAGACAGTAGAGGAGGCTGCCAAGATGGCAGACTTCAGATTATCATTGATTCGTGGTTGCGGTGCCGCTCAGAGGGCTGAGTCAGGGCAGAAGGGGCGCTATACCCCACCCACCAGAGTTTTCGATAATAACAAATCCTATGACACACATAACCACACTAAATGCATTGCACCTAATAACACCTACAAACACAAGCCTCTCCCGTTTACTAAAGGTCAGGTCCCTTCTTCGCCCGCACAAGGGAAGAAGCCCATTGGGGATGTGAAATGTTACAAATGTCAGAAGCTAGGCCATTATTCACGTGAGTGCCCTAGTAACACTCCCGCTAAGCCGGTGTCATTGGTTCACAGTATCGGTGTGTCTCTGAAGGCTGCAGCAACTGCCCGGGGTAGGTTGTCAGCAGCTGAGGCACACGCGGTAAAGAAGCGTACGGAAGGCTCGACACCTGTCCGGGACACTTTCTGTAGCCATCGGGGACACGGGTTTGTGAGCTGGGGGAGTGAACTACGGAGGGTTGACTTGCTGAGGGATACGGGGGCTTCGCAAACTTTGTTGAGGAACTTCACAGGGAAACCGATAAATGCGGCCAGAGTTGTTGTGGTGCAGGGTATAAATGCTACGAGGTCATACCCACTTGTGAGGTTGGAGTTGAGAGTGGGAGAGGTGTGCAGGGAGCTGGATGTAGGGATCGTTGAGTGTTTGCCAGTTGAGGGCGTCGACCTTCTTCTCGGCAACGACTTTGCGGTGCCCACTTCCGGGACTCCACCCTTAGTCGTTGCCGAGAGGGCGGCCGACGTGGATGGTGAGAATCGGGAATGGGTTGGGAGGTGCCAACAGGATAAGATGGCCTGTGTGGTAACCCGATCTCGTTCTGCGGCTCCTGCACAGCCTAGCACTCAACCTCGGGGACAGTGGAGGAAGGATCAGGAGAAGGTTGCTAAGGGCAGGAAAAGGGACATTGATTCTGCTGCACTTCTCGGTGATTCGGTACTTGGACCTATAATAAACACGGGAGTTGACTCTGGCCCAGATATGGTGTGTAACAAGGCAGAGTTGGGTAAGACTTCGCGTGAGGCAAGAGCTGTAGCGAGAGCCACTAAGGCAGTAGAGCCTACTAGCCGGGGTAATGTCTTATTACAAAACCATCTTGATGCATTGACGCCCAGGGACATTAGTGAGCAGCAGCTGCAAGACGCTAGCCTAGCTCGTTATAGCAATGGTGCCATAGAGTTGGAGGAAGATGGGGATGCGAAGCCGGGAGATTTCTTTAGGCTCAACAGGATATTGTACCGCAGATTTCTAGACCCCAAATCGAAGTGGGAGGGCGGTGCGAGGGTAGTAGACCAGGTGGTTGTTCCAAATAAGTATAGAGAGTCCTTATTGTGTCTGGCGCATGATGTGCCGGTGGCGGGTCATTTGGGGGTAACAAAAACATTGGCGGCATTGGGCAGGTTTTTCTGGTGGCCTGGGGTCAAGGCTGATGTCTGTGCATGGGTGGCTGGGTGTGCGACCTGCCAGACAACGGGGAAGCCTAACCAGACAATCCCGAAGGCACCTTTGTTTCCCATACCTGTCACCGGGCCTCCGTTCAGCAAAGTTGTAGTAGATTTGGTTGGCCCTTTCCCGCCTACTAGTAGTGGCAATAAATTCCTGTTGACAATCATGGATGTGGCTACGAGATACCCGGACGCATACCCCATGAGAAACGGCTCGGCAAAGGCAGTTGTTAAAAACTTATTATTGTTCTGTTCCCGTTATGGATTTCCACGTGAGGTGCAGTCAGACCAGGGGAGCAATTTTACATCCAAATTGTTCAAGCAAACCCTTCAGTTGCACGGTATATGTTCTGTAGTGTCGTCAGCCTACCATCCCGAGAGTCAGGGAGTCTTGGAGCGGTGGCACTCGACCCTGAAGAGTATGCTACGCTGTTACTGTGCAGAACATGACACTGATTGGGATTTGGGTCTGCCGTATGTTCTGTTCGCTGCACGTGAAGTCCCAGGAGAGAGCCTGGGGTTCAGTCCAAATCAACTAGTCTTTGGCCATAATGTGAGAGGACCTTTAAGTATGGTGAAAGAGATCTGGGAGGGCGAAGAGAAGCCGGGGTCTGTACTTAAATATATCCTTGAGAGCCGGGAGAGACTTATAGGTTGCATGGCAGCGGCAGGTAATAACTTGGTTAATGCACAGGCGGTCATGAAGCACCAGTATGACGCCAAGGTGAAGCTTCGGGAGTTTTCGGTGGGTCAGGAGGTAATGTTGCTTTTACCTTTGCCTGGACACCCCCTTTCTGCCAAGTTTATTGGGCCGTATGTGGTGGCTAAGAAACTGTCCGACCTTGATTATCTCGTTGCAACACCTGACCGTAGAAAAAAACATCAGTTATGTCATGTTAACCTCATGAAAGAGTATGTGAGACGCCCCTCAGAGCCTCTCACTGTCCCTGTGCTGGCCTGCAGCGGCCAGGGTGGAGAAGGAGGTGGGGACAGTCATGCTGCTGAGGAGGATAGCTGGGACTGTGTCATTTCCGCGGAACAGTGGGCGGGGAATACTGAACAAGAGGCTAGGCAAGCTGTAAGTCACCTGCCTGAGCACCAGGGTGCTGCTGTCCTAGGCCTGTTCAGGTCATACCCCTCTGTTTTCGCCGAACACCCAGGTCTCACTACTCAGGTAACGCACGACGTGGACGTCGGTGATAATGTGCCCTTCAAGTCAGTGCCCTACCGTGTGCCCCCGGTAAAGTTGCCAGCTTTACGGGAGGAGTTAAAGTACATGGTTGAGAGAGGGATGATCACTGAAGGTTATGTGAAGTGGACATCACCCGTCACGTTGCAGCCAAAACCTGACGGCAAGGTGCGGTTCTGCATAGATTTTCGTAGGCTAAATGGCTTGACCACTACCAACCCTTACCCTTTGCCTCGAGTTGACGACAGCGTGGACAAGATAGGGAATGCAAAGTACCTTACTAAAATTGATCTTGTAAAAGGCTACTGGCAAGTACCCCTGTCGGACCGAGCTAAGCAAGTTTGTGGTTTTGTGGTAGATGGCAAGACCTACCAATGTAACGTAATGCCTTATGGGCTTAAGAACGCACCTGCCACGTTTCAGAACCTGATGAACGATATTTGTGACGAAATCCCTAACTGCACGGTCTACCTTGATGACGTGATAGTGTATGATGACAATTTTGAAAATCACCTAAGGCACTTAGAGACCCTGTTTGGGAAGTTGCACGATGCTGGGCTGGTGGTGAACCTGAGGAAGTGCGAGTTTGTAAAGGCTACTGTGCAGTATCTTGGCTTCGTGGTCGGGTTAGGCCGGGTGTGCCCCCCCCTGAGCAAGATACAGGCTATCAATATGTTTCCCAGGCCCACCACTAAGCGCCAGGTCATGCGGTTCCTAGGTATGATAGGCTATTATAGGCGCTTCATCCGGGGATACTCTACTGTCTTAGCACCGTTAACTGATCTACTGTCGAAGTCAGTGAAGTTCTGTTGGGCTGCGGAGTGTCAGAGGGCTTTCGACCTAGTCAAGCACCTGCTGTGTACACATCCGATTTTGAGAGCCCCAGACTTCTCCAGGAGTTTTCAGCTGGCGACTGATGCCAGCGGTGTGGGTGCCGGGGCAGTGTTACTGCAGACTGATTCCGAGGGCTTGGAACACCCAGTGAGCTTCTTTTCTCGCAAGTTTAATTCGGCACAAAGGAATTACTCGACTATAGAGAAGGAGCTTCTTGCTATCGTTTTGTCGCTCAAACATTTCGAAGTTTATGTTCCAGCCTACGGCCCGGTAGTGACGATTTATACGGACCATCATCCCTTGAAATTCCTAAATCAGTTTCACAATCGGAATATGCGGTTGACCAGGTGGTCCCTAATGCTCCAAGAGTATAATCTCAACATTCAGCATATTGCCGGGAGTGAGAACGTGATAGCAGATTGTCTATCAAGGGTTGATGATCCAGGATAGTCGTGCACGGTGTGTGGGTTGAGCAGGAGTAAAATTAGGCTATCATAACGCCGTCCAAAAAGATTATAAAACAATAAAATAAACGAGAATTTTTTTTTTTAGTTTTGTAAGTCTTTATTGTTGTAGCATGATGCATGCGATATTGTGTTTTATGTATAATTCACACTTCAGTTGTTGTGCACCTTTTGCAATTAGTGGCAGCTAAGGGTAGCAGGTCGGTTGGTTGCCTGTCAGATTTTGATAATGCTTCTAAGGTCGATTATCTAAAATCTTGGGGGGGCTGTGACGCACCCAGTGCGTGGCAACTTAACCTGATTGTACTCCTTGGTACTCCACTGTGCCGCCGCGGTGCGGTGCCGCTGTGCCGCTGTGCCGCTGTGCCGTGCTGGCTGCTTATATTGAGTGTGACAACGTATAACTATGTTCTTTGTATCTCTGCAAAGGTCTCGTCATGTGCTAACCAGTGGTGGGTTTTGTTTTAAGCCATGTCGAGACCTTCCATTTAATATGTAGTATCAATAGAGAAGTTGATAGATAAGACAATAGGAATTCAGAGAGAGAGAGTGAGTTAGACTTCAGAGCGAGAGGGTAGCAATGCGCCGCGCTGCCGGGGGGGTGGTTGCCAGACGTATGGACCGGTTGGCAGCCCTGCGCTTATAGCTAGGTGCGACAGGGTTGGTAGTCCATTGCCGCCTGCATATGCTGCCTGGGTTGCCCATGTTGTCGTACTGCACATTGCCTGGAGGCTCGCTGTGTGTTCCATGATCAGGTTGCCTAGAACCTTTGAGATTCTAACATCCCTTGCCCTCTCTCCCAATTTCTCACGGTTGCACTCTTTCTCTCTGACGACATTACTCTCATTTCATTCTTCTCTCTATTTAAATGCATACCCTTCCCTTGAGGTCCTAAAGGAGTTTCAGCACTCACCTCTCGTATTACTCTTAGGACAAGCATATATTTACATGTATTAGATTTAAGGGGTTAATGTGAACAGCGATCTTCTTGATGAGGATAGTTGGTGAACGTTCTACATGTTCACGAGTTATATGCCCAGCTCATCATCCAATTTGTGACTAGACTAGTGCCATGTGTAAGAGCCCGACCATGCCCAGGAGTTGTCTGTAGAGGGGCGAGGACTTAGCCTTGATTTGCCTACCGAGCCAGGAGCGAGTGCAGTACCAGAGACTACAGCTCGCTCGTAGTGCCGGTATAGTAGAGTAACGTAATTTATCTGTCCTTGTGTTCTCTACAGTCTTTTCCTGGGTTCTCGCTTTCGGTGCTGGGACTCGTTGTTCCTGTGACTTGGCCTGCTAGCTAGAACACATGGGGATGATGAGTGGGTGATATCTTTATTTTACTATGCATTGCAGCTCTCTTTAAGTTTATGTATATAACACTTTACAATACACATTACTCACACACAAGACAACACTATTAATACTTTCATGTATCAATTAACTGCACTGTCGTTTTGCTGCTGTTTCCGGAGTTCTATTGCGTAGGGCGCATACGGACTCAGAGGGGAGACAGAGTGAGAGAAGCGAAGTAGCCTATGCGGTAGTAGGCTACCGGCGCAGTACTGTTGCCTGCAACCTTTTAGTTATTCCAAGTATAGATTCATTCTTATAATAAGTGACTACTATTTATGTTCCTTCCATGTGTATTATTAGGTATCTACTGGATCATGAACATCTTGTATGCTACATGCTAGTGCATGTTAGTAGGGGACAGTTATTCTAGTGCACGCGCTTTCAAGTAGGCGTGTACATTTGTCATTTAGCATTTCACTGTCATACCTTTAGCCTGCTTCTATTCTACATTATTAGAGGCTTAATATTAACGTAGTTTCTTGAGTATTGCATTTCTTTAGTCATAACGTAACCTATAAATGTCTGAGGGAGTTTAGCCTCATAGCCTACCCCTGTTATACACTTTCGCCGAGTTAAGGTACCTCGTTACCATAGACGATAACTCTGTAGGGCGTTGGTGCTTTTGTTGTCTGGAGCATATAGTATTTGGGACTGGAATCGAGCGTGTCGTTGTCACATAAGCCATTTCTGTCCTACGATCAAGAATCCCGAATATGTCTTGCCGATCCAGCCGTAACAATATATACTTATACAGTATATATATATATATATATATATATATATATATATATATATATATATATGTGTGTGTTAAACTGTATTTGCAACTAAATCAGAGGCAATTTCGTTGTGCATTTCCAGGAGAAAATACCCACGTCACAACACCATCATCAGCAGGATATAAAAGTTCAGAGACACTGGTAGTGTGGCTAACACCAACAGGATCAACAGTGATGCTTCTATGACTGCCAGAACACCAGCACACGTTCAGGAAGTTAGGAGTTGTCTGAAACAATCGCCACGTAATTCCACAAAGTTTACACAGGAAGTAGGATTTTCCAAGAATTCTTTGATGAAAATCATTCATAATGACCTGAAACTGATCCCATACAAATGCAGACTCTTCAGACAACAAAGCCAGGCCAAGGAGAACGAACGATACATGTTTTGCCAGAGAATCAGCTAGCAAATTGAGAAAGATCCTGGTCTCTTGGATTTTGTAATCTTTAGCGATGAAGCACATTTTCATTTGAGTGGGCATGTCAACAAGCAAAAAATTAGGTCGTGGACTACAGCACAACCTCATGAACAAGCTCAAGCACCCCTGAGCGATGGAAAAACAACTGTGTGGTGTGCAATAGGATAGACAGGCATCTTTGGTCCATTCTGTTTTGAAGACGAAGAAGGTCGCCGGGGCAACTGTTGACTCTAAATGGTATTAAGGAGGAAGAGAGGGATTGACATGAATACCATTGTGTTTCAACAGGATGGTGCACCCCCTCACTGTTCAAACCACACACTTGAGTACCTGAGACAGCGGTTTCCAGGGAACCGGATAATATCCAGGAGGACCGAAAGCCCATGGCCCCCATATTCCCCCGATCTCAATACCGCAGACTTTCCTTCGGGGTTACCTGAAAGAGAGTCTAGCAGATCATCCCTAAATCAATCTAGAGACTGAAAGAAAACATCCAAAGAGAATGAAGGAGAATTACAAGAGACATGCTGGAGAGACTTGTCATGAACTTCAAAGTTAGAGTGGCAGCAGTGATCCATCAGCGAGGAGCTTGAATTGAGCATGTTATTAGTTATTAGAAAAATTGAGGAATAAAATGGTTATCATGAAAATGCTTTTCTCTGTAAAAACTTAATGTGGTATAAAACCCATGGCCGAAAAATCTCTTAAAATCTGCACACCT
>JBAKBP010006743.1:0-107012 GCA_037953745.1 Lithodes maja | reverse complement strand
CAATAACATTAAAGTCTGTAATTATGCTTGTGGTTTAGGCTGCATGTCTGAATGCTGAGATCGGAACCTCTCCGGGTGGTTGGGGGCCAGGGGAGTGCTGGAGGGACCTTGGTGACCCTGGTCTCTGGGTCTTCTCCTGGGTGACCTAAATGTGTGTGAATTTGTATGAACACACAAAAACAAAATACCAATTCACACACATCTAGGTCATACATACATACATACTGTACATATATACAATTATGCAGGTTCTGGGTCTTCTCATTACAACCTTGTATCACATCCTCTTTCTTTTGTGATCTGTGCCCCATAAAATGTTCTTTCCTCACGCTTAAGCATTAGGCTATTCATAGTGCAGTTGGGTGCAGTACATGATTAGAGTAATATCCAGTAGCCTACAGTATTTGATAAATGGAAATTTATCGTTGTCATGTGCTGTACTTATAACTGTCTTGATGGTGTAATGGTTAGAGCGTGTAAGTTCTCTATGAGGTATCCTGGGAAAATCACATGCTTTTATTAATTTAATTTGGCAAAGGAACTAATCAAAATCGCTATGTGGATATAATGCTTAACAAAATCAAATTTGAAATAAAAGAACACAATCCACCACATAGGGTGTACATCACTACATGCGCAAGTTAATCTGGTTCCCAAGCAAACTAATCGCACACATAACAATGCACTATCGTCATGTTCAAGGAATTAGTCAGTTTGGGAAGTATGGGACATTCTGGTAAATTTTACTAAAGTCTGCGTGAATAAAGAAATAACAGCGTCATTCATACTGTAGTGGTTAATTTTTTCTTAATGTTGTACAGGATGAAGCTACAGAAGAGACGACAATGAAGGAGCCGGAGGCTAAGGCTATGGAGGAGTCGGAGGCTATGGAAGAGCAGACTATAAAGGAGGATGAGGCTATGGAAGAGCAGACTATAAAGGAGGATGAGGCTATGGAAGAGCAGACTATGGAGGAGTCGGGCTCACCACCATCCACTGAATCCCTGTGGAATAGACTGTTGCTTAACAGTCTTCTTCTTAACCACAATACATCACCCGAGGCGGAGGAGGAGGAGGAGGAACTGGATGTAAAATATGAGGTACTGTACGGCCAGGGTGTGCCAACGAAACCTTATTCTACTCGGGGGGTGGGGGGGGGGATTCGAGATAGAGCCCGAACAGGGAAAACACAATGAACACACAAAAACAAAACACAAATTCACACACATCTAGGTCACCAACAAAAACAGAGTCCATTGATAAAATGGCCAAATCAAAGTTATTTAACTTTTGGTTTATTCCTTCTTTCTCATATTATTTAGTAATGTAGATGTAAAGATATAACTAGGGTTTATAGTTCAATACAGGTCTTTGGATAAAATGGCCTAAGCATACAAAATACAAAGCCATCATTTGTAATCTTTATTATTGTAGATGTAAAGATGTAAATAGGGTTTATAGTTTAATATAGAATCACATGCTTTCATTAATTTCATTTGGGGGTTGTTGTTGTTTTTCCCCAAGCTGCCTGGCCGAACAGCCCCAAGGCCCCGAGCAAGGCCAAGGCCACAACCGAGCGCCCCCACAGAACCCTCCCCGCCGACCACAATAAAGCCTGGGTGACCGAAGCCACTCCATGGCGGGGAGCTGAGGAGGGCGCGGAAACGCCCGGGAAACCAAAGCCCCACCCAGGGCCCTGTGCCCCTCAGCAATTATGAAGAGAAAGTTGAGGGGCAAAGGAAAGATGTGACGCTTTGGCTTCCAATCTTGGTAGATTAGGAGGTCAATCCACGGAAGAGACGCCGTCACTTGAGATCTAGAAAATATATAAGTAAAAGGAACAGTCAGAGTAAGCTATGGGTATGGCAGAGATCGCTCAGTTCTCACTCTGATAGACCAGCCCATCACCACATGACTAGAACCCAATCCTCTCAGCATCAGCTAGGAAAGGCCCTAGAAAGCCGCCTGTGGCGGGGGGATAGCTCCCCTATTTCAACCCTTTTCGGGGTTGGGCACCCGCCTTTGGGGGTTATTGGTGTTAGGAACGATTTTAAAAATAATATCAACAGGTTCAGGAATATTTTGTAGCGAGGTCGGTTCTGTGTGACCTGTGCCCCATAAAATATTCTTTTCTCTCGCTTCATCATTAGGTTCTTGATAGTGCAGTTGGGTGCAGTACATGATTAGAATGAAAGCTAAAAGTGCAATGTAACAGGAATAGTTGTACCAAGAGTGTTGTATAGGGCTTAGAGACATTGGCTCTGAAAGCAAAAGAGAGAAGAAAGAGGGATGTGATAGAGATGAGCTGCTTGAGGAGTATACTGTATATGAGTCGGATACAAGGGGAGGTAGAGCCCGAACAGGGACAACACAACACAACAGAAAAACAATGAACACACAAAAACAAAACACAAATTTTATATTAATAACATTAAAGAGTATTAACAATTAAAATGTAAAACTTTCAAACTAAACAAACCAAAATTGGGACAAGGACAATATAAAGTCAAATTAAATTATCAAAATCGCTATGTGGAATTGTGAATTGCAGGAGGTGGTGAAGGAGGAGTTTGAAGACCCAGCCTATCTTGAAGAGCTGCTGCCCAGTCAACCAACCTTCCAGTCTCCGACCCCCAACTCCAGGTAGCATCTATACAATATGTTCATTATAGGGAAGCCATAAATCCAGACTTAAATCTGTTCATATTATGCAGTTATGTTGTTGTTGTTCCCTAAGCTGCCTGGCCGAACAGCCCCGAGTCCCTGAGGAAGGCCATGGCCACGATTGGGCTTTCCCACAGTGCTCTCATTGAGTGTAGATTATGTTGTTGGCGTAAGTGGTTGTGTGAAATGCAGTCTTCTATGATGTGTTTAATGGTATGGGGTGCTGTGTTACATCCCGGGCAGGCGTCGACAACGGAGTCATCCAGTCTCTTCTGATAGCTCAGGAGAGCTGGATGGTGTCCGCATCTCAGCCTGGCCAGGTGGACTCTGTTCTCGCGAGGGAGGGAGGATTCGGAAGGATGGATTTCGGGAGGTCGTGCATGCAGCTGCGTGTTGTCTGTGAGTGAGTGGATGGATTGGCGAGAGATATGAGTATGGATGTGCTTCTGGAAGTTGGTTCGGGGTGGGCAGGGAGGAAGAGAGGACAGTAATTGTGTGTGATACCGTGTGCTGGGTGTTGTTTTGATATTTCTTGGTGTCTGTGGGTGTGTTGCCATGTAGTTTAGTGGGTGGTCTTGGTTCGTGGAGGCTGCTGCCAGGAATTGAGTGCCTCTCATGTCCAGATGGTCTTTGACTTTGAGGATTTGGGTTTTTTGATGTAGGTGATCTGTGGGTGCAGTAGCTGTGCAGCCTGTAATGATCTTCAGGGCTTTGTTTTGAATAGTCTGTAAGGTCTTATGATGTGTTTCAGCTAGGTTAGAAGCCCAGGCTTGGCTTGCGTATTCCATCACTGATCTTATGTATTGTTTATATACTGTGGTGGTAGTTTCTTTGTTGTGTCCAAATTTTGTGAGAGCAAGTGACCTGAGGTCGTTAAGTCTGGGTGTCAGTTTCTTTTTAATGTTTGTGGTGTGCTGTTTGAATGTCATATGAGTATCATATGTTACTCCTAGGATTTTGGGTGTGTGTGTATGTGTTAGGGGTGTGTTGTTTATGGTGAGTTGAGGGATGTATTCGTGTTCACCTGTCCAGCTTGTGAGCAGGGTTGCGGTGGATTTGGCTGGGGCTAGATTAAGTTTGTTTGTAGTGCACCAGCCATGTAGTGTGTTGAGATAGGGTTGAAGGAGATCTGTTGCTCTTCTTGGGTCATGGTGTGTGCATGTGAGTGTTATGTCATCTGCATAGGAGGCTAAGTTTATTTGGGGCGTATTGGGTGTAGTTATATCGTGCATGTACAGATTGAAGAGTGCGGGCGATAGGACGGATCCTTGTGGGACTCCGTTTGGAAAGTTTCTGATTTTAGATGACTGACCGGCAAAAGATACGTGTGCACATCTGCCTGCTAGGAAGTTGGCCAGCCACCTTTTTGTGTTGTTGTGCATGTTTATGTTGTAGATTTTGTTTGTTAGGTTGTGGCGGGGGATGGCATCGAAGGCTTTACTAATGTCGAGTGTGGCTAATAGTGATCTGTGTGGTGGTCTAGCTGAGTTGATGCCGTCAAAAGCTCTTTGTGTAAGGTCTGTGAGAAGAGTGTTTGTGGATGCAGTAGCCTAAAGCCATGTTGTGTTGGAGCTAGGGGTAGGTCGGGTGTAATTAGTTGTAATACTAGGCGTTCCATGACTTTGGAGGGGGAGCAAAGGAGTGTGATGGGGCGGTGCGAGGAGGGTAGCGTGGGGTCTTTGTTGGGTTTGGGGAATGTGATGATGATACCATGCTTCCAAATGTCTGGTATTGTGTTGTGTGAATAGCTGTAGTTTGATATGTTAGTGAGTGCTTGTATGCCTTGTGGTCCCAGGTGTCTGAGGTGTATGTTGCTTATGTTGTCTAGGCCACAGGCGGGTGAGTGCTTGAGATTGTTGATGATATGCTTTGTCTGGCGATTGGTGAAGGGTGTATAGTCAGGGTCTGTGGGGAATTGTCTCTTACGTCGGATGACACGTCGGTCGTCTTTGTGAGGTTTTAGGTGGCTGACATGTGAGAAGTGATTGATGAGAGTGTTTGCTTGTTGTTTACATGAAGGAGTAGAGTCTGTTGTTGTGATTGCAGCATGTGATTGTGTTGTGTTGCTGTTGGAAAGTGTGATGTTGTTTAGTGTTTTGTAGAGTTTTTTGGGGTTTGTTTTGTGATCAAGTGTTTGTAGGAAGTTATTCCAATTTAGTTTTTGTTGTTCTTGTATTTTGTTGTTAGTTTGGGTGTTGAGTGCTTGAATTTGTTGTGTGATGTCTTGTGTGTGGGGTGCTGGGGAGTGTGTCGCGTTGTCTGATGAGGTTTTGAATTTCTGGTGTGAAGTTGGGGTTGTGTCTTTTTCTGTTACCTCTTGGAATGTGTTCCTTGTCAGCGTTTTGGATAGTTTTATTGAGTATGTGTACAGCATTGTTGATGTTAGTGATGGGTGTACTGTTTAGAGTTGTGAAGTGTTGTTCTGTCTCATTTGTGAATGCTTCCCAGTTTGCTCTTTTATAATTGGTGTATGTGTGTTTGTGGCTAGCTGGGGTGAGTCTGGTTTTGGTGGTGATAATGATCGGGAGGTGGTCAGAGCCTAAGGTTCTGACCACCCTCCAGGATGTTGTGGGGGCGAGTTCTGGGGAGCAAAAGGTGATGTCTGGAGATGATGGGTTATAGAGGGCTTGGTGAGGAATATGGGTATGTTGATGGATGTCGTTAAGGATGATGAGGTTATCTGTTTGGTTTTGTAGTACCAGCCCTCTGTCTGTGTCGGGGTTGTCGACAAACCAGGCCGACGTCTTGGCGTTGAAGTCACCACCCAGGATGATGTGTGGGGTGTTTGTGATGTGTTGTAAGTGTGGTCTGTATTCATTTGGTACTGTAGGGGATGTTTGGGGAGGGATGTATGTGTTTATGATGGTTATGTTGGATTTGTTGCCAGTGCGTATTTTAATTGATTGTATTTCTGTTGTGTTATCATTTGGGGGGAGGAGGGATTTTGTTTGTACACTGGTTACTATGTATGATATTTCATTGTGTACCAGGGTGATGAGTCCACCGCCCCCGCCGACAGCCCGGTCTTGTCTGATGGTGGTGAAATTATGAAATGTGGGTGTTTTTTGTGATGTGCGGAGTTTTGTTTCTTGTAAGACGGCAATGTGTATGTTGTGTTGTTTGATGAAGTGTGAGAGTTTGTGTTTCTTTGTGTTAATGCCATCTATGTTCAATTGGAGAATGTTAATGTTATGTGCACGATGTATGTTGGGTGCTGCTGCACGAGGATGGGGTGGGGGTGAGGGAGGGGCTGGAGGTGGGGGTGGGGATTGGGGAGCAGGAGATGGGGGTTGGAATGGATTAGGATGGGGTGTGGTATGTTGAGTTGAGGATGTGGATGGTATGGGGAGGTTAGGTGGGTTAGGGAGGAGAGGTGGACGGGTTTTAGGGGGGGGAGGGGATGATATGGAAAGGCTAGGTGGGTTGGGGAGGAGAGGTGGACGGGTTTTAGGTGAGGGATTTGACTGGGAGAGGGAGGGGCATGAGGAACAGGTCCAGGTGTTCGTGTAGTGTTTCTTGGAGGCAAGTGTTGTACAGGTGAAGTGGGTCCAGTTCCTGCATGCATTGCAGAGAACTAACTGAACTCTTAGTGTGGTGACTCGAAGTGATGGGTTTTGAGCAAGTTGGACATATGTATGTGTACGTGGGTCCTGGGTTGCTCTCAATGTCTCCGGCTAGAAGAAGTCTTCGAGAAATGACAGCCGGAGAGTCATTTCTCGGTGTAGGAAAAACTGTGTGATGTGTGTGTGTGTGGTGTGAGAGGTGTGGAAATTCCCGGCGCGACCGAAGCCGCTCCAAGGACCCGTGCCCCCAGGGAGGGGGCAGGGGATAGTTGTGACGGTTTGGCTCCCGAAACTGCTCCCCGCGGCCGGCATCCGGTTGTCCTCCACTGGTCGATTGATCTTGTCTCCGGCCGTGGAGGGTCGGCAGCCATCCGCGGTTGGCAGCTCCGGGAGGTGGTCCCACGGCGTAGACGCCGCCACATCAGGACTTTATGCAGTTATACTATATATTATTGTATCTATTCACTTATGATAGTATCAATTACTTGCCTTTGTGATATCCTTAGTTTATTAGTACAATAAATGTTGGTTATTTGTAGGGTAGTAATTGGTAGGGGTCCCTTGTTCATGCTATGCTGACAGGTACCTTCCTGATAGCACTATCGTTAGTGAGTGCTGTTTGTATTTTGTACTATTGTTAATATCTTGTCAAATTGCAAATTAAGTTTATTATAACATACACATCCAATAACATCCAATAACATATATAACATACACATCCAACTTCACGACATTGCCCTACATTGCTATCCTCTATCCATAAAACACTACTCTTCCCACTACATATCATACATGTAACACCATACACCTTACCCAATAAACATGGCAGTACAATTGTTAAGAGCAAACCTGGTGGTCCCTCGGATATCCACCCCCGGCAGGGTTGGGTCATTGACACAGGGCCCTCCCGGTCGTCATCATGCGACTGTGTCAAGAGCATTGCAACGTCCCAAAGCTGCTCGTCGGTGCAGCTTTTTCTTTAGCAATATAAGGGGACTTCACTCTAACATCAATTCTGTACACCAATTTCTTCAAGCAGAATCCCCTACTCTCCTTTTTTTGACAGAGACTCAAGTAACATCCACATCTGACACGTCTAGATTTAATTTTCCAGGTTATCAACTGCTCCAAAATTTCAGACTTAAAGGAGGTGTATGTTGCTTCGCAAAATCTGAAATTGCCCTGGAGGAGGTTACTAGTTTCAATTGTCCCTATTTTGATTATTCTATATACAAATTAATTTCTGCTGGTAAATTTAAATACATATGTTGCATCTACCGTTCCCCAAATACTCCTCCAGAGCAAAGTCTTTTTGATTCTCTGTCCTCACAACTCAGTGTCCTCAACTTAAATGCTTCTTCTGAAATCACTGTGTTGGGTGATTTTAATGTCCATAATGTTGAATGGCTCACTCATTCAGCCAGGACTGATGATGCTGGTCTTGAATGTGAGCTATTTGCAGACTCATTTAATCTCACTCAACTAGTCAACCAACCCACCCGTGTACCAGATAATCCTAATCATAATTCCCACCTACTGGACTTATTTTTAACAACCAATTCAGAAAATTATGATGTTACAGTGAGGTCCCCGCTTGGATCTTCTGATCACTCTGATACAGGCCACCTGTCTATCACCTACCACACCTTCCCACTCTGAACCTGTTTTGGTGACTAAATGGCATTACGATAGGGCAGACTGGGAGGGTCTTCAAGGTTTCTTTATTGATATTCCCTGGACCTCTTTCTTTTCTAATGATGCACACTCCACCTTGAGCCACATACAAGATTTTGTAAAAATTGGAATGGAAACTTTTATTCCTCATCAAAAGTACAGTAAAAGATCTAATTCACCTAAATGGTTTGACCATAATTGTGCTAGAGTAACTGAACAAAAAGCAATAGCCTACAATGCATACACAAGATCAAAAACACATGAAGCCTTTAATTACTTTAGAAACATCAGAAATCATGCCAAAACTGTATTAAACCTAACTAAATCAAACTTTCTCCACAAGCAGGCAAATAAACTTCTAAATAATCCAAATGATAACAAAATATTTTGGTCTACTCTTAACTCATTTAAATCCAACTTCACTACTGCTTCATCCATTCCACCATTAAAATCTCCGACTGGCAATCTTGTAAGTGACCCACGAGGTAAAGCTAACCTTCTTGCGGATATTTTCTCCACCAACTCAACCTTAGATGAAATAAATCAAGATGTCCCTGTACTTAATTTTAATTCGCCTGAAATTCCCTCACTTAAGATCCACACCAGACATGTCAAAACTATTTTGCAGAATCTCTCGGTAGATAAGGCTCCTGGTCCAGATGAAATTCCTCCAATAGTACTTAAGAATTGCTCCTTGGTGCTCGCTCCTGTATTGGCAAAATTTTTCCGTCTGTGTACTCATACCTCATGCTTCCCAGTACCCTGGAAAGAAGCAAACATCCATCCAGTTCCTAAAAAAGGTGCCTCTTCAGATCCATCAAACTACAGACCAATAGCTATAACTTCCACTCTTGGTAAAGTCTTTGAAATTATATTAAATAATCACATAATTAAGCATCTTGAGAATAATAAATTAATCAGTGATAGGCAATATGGTTTTAGACTATGTCGATCAACAGCAGACATGCTTTGCCTTCTTACGCATCAAATCAACCAAGCTACAGACCAACATGGTGAAACACATACAATAGCACTGGATATATCAAAGGCATTTGATAGAGTCTGGCATCAATCCTTATTGTCAAAGATGTCACACTACGGCCTTGCATCATTAGTTCCACTAATTTCTTCTTATCTTCATAACAGAAAAATATGTGTAATGGTAGATGGCCTTTATTCTCAATTTCACTCAATAAATGCTGGTGTTCCCCAGGGATCAGTTTTGGCCCCAATTCTGTTCCTCATTCATATCAATGATCTCATATCTACCACTCATAATCCAATACATTCCTACGCAGATGACTCAACACTCCACAGTTCCTTCACATTTACCAATTCTTTCACCCAACCCGATCTTATAAATTCAAAAATAAACACTGCAATTTCTCTGAACCAGGACCTTTCTAGAATTAATGGATGGGGACAAAAGAATCTAGTTTCCTTTAATGCACAGAAAACCAAGTACTGTACATTCAATTTTCTAACCGACAGAATCTCACTGACTCCCATATATTTTTTAATGGTGTAAATATTCCCACTTCCCCTAGTATTGACATTCTCGGTGTAACATTAACTACTAACTTGAGCTGGACACATTATGTTAGAAGCATTGCTAAGAATGCCTCTAAAAAACTGGGACTCCTGTACAGAGTTCGAGAATTCTTCACTGACGAGCAGTTGGCCGTGATATATAAAAGTCATGTGCGTTCTCAGATGGATTACTGTTCACCTCTGTGAGGTGGAAGTGGAGTGGTTGCATTGAGGCAGTTGGACAAAATTCAAAATAAAGCTATTAGATTAATCAATAACCCTGCAATCACACAGGACCTTCCTACATTATCCATACGAAGAAACGTTGCATCCCTTGCATTATTCTACAGATATTTTCACAGCAATTGTTCCGAGGAACTTGCTTCAATTGTGCCGCCTCTCCACATCTTTCCCCGTAGAACTAGGGCAGCTGAGAGCGCCCATGAATTTACACTTTCTCCTCCACAATGCAGAACTTCTGCTTATCAGAATTCA
Organism: Lithodes maja; assembly: GCA_037953745.1. NCBI lineage: Eukaryota > Metazoa > Arthropoda > Malacostraca > Decapoda > Lithodidae > Lithodes > Lithodes maja. The sequence continues at coordinate 97,086 of JBAKBP010006743.1, read as the reverse complement.
TTTATCCCCAGAGCTACTACTCTTTGGAATTCACTTCCCTCGAATTGCTTTCCACAAACTTACAATCTACAAATGTTTAAATCCAGTTGTTACAAACATTTTATGAATGGAGGATGCCTTTAGGCACATGGACCTTTTTGTTTTATCTGTGTTTTTCCTTCCTCAGTTCATTGTCTCTTAAAAAAAAAAAAAAAAAAAAAAAAAAAAAAAAAAAATGTAAATATTAATTGTAGTTTCTTTATTCATTCAGATTTTATTAAAATTTACCAGAACGTCCCGGACTTCCCAAATTGACTAATTCCTTGAACGTGACGATAGTGCGTTGTTATATGTGCGATTAGTTTGCTTGGGAAACAGATTAACTTGCTCATGTAGTAATGTACACCCTATGTGGTGGATTGTGTTATTTTATTTATAAATTCTTATTTTGCTAAAGCGTTGTTTCCACATAGCGATTTTGATAAGTTGTTTAGTCTTTTTACTACTGTGTTCATCCAAGTTTTGGTTTGTTTATTTTGCAAGTTTGACATTATGATTTTTTGTTCGCTCTCACTCGATTCACAAAATATGGGCAATGGCATCCGTTGGACCGAGTGGTGGTGCAGTTCGTGATGGCGGGCCACTTGAAAAGCCCAAATTGTTGAGAAAAAAAATTGTGATTAACCTAACTAGTGCGCATGGGGGGGTAATTGGAAACGTCCCCCTGTGCTGACGTATTTGAGGTGTTTCCGTCACTAAAATATTCATTGTGCCATTAATAGCATTAATACTTATCCATATGCGCCTATTATGGGTTGATTATAAAGGTATTAACCTGAAACAACAATAAAACGAGTGAAAACAGCGTTTGGATGGTCAAAATCGGAGATATAGCCCCAGAGTTGTATAATGTATGGGTGAGGCAAGCTGCTTTCCCGCCAATTTCCCCCAAGGCCACTGAGACACAGTCGATCGATACTCTCTCTCTCTCTTGCATTCGCTTGCTATCAGTGATGACCACACCCTCCAACCGGATTTCTAATGTTAGCACGAAAATATACCTCAGAATAAGGGAATAACAAGGAAAATAGGTGATAACTGAAGGAGAGGAGGAAAGTGGGGAAGGAGGGGAGGTAGAGGACTGAGATTTTGCATGGCCCAGGGGCCAAAAAAATAATATATATATATTTTTTTTTTTCGATGTCAAAAGTTGATTTTTTTTTCTCACTCACTCTTAACCCTTCAAACCCGGTTGGTACACACGTGTACCATTTTTTTTTGGCCCCAGGAACCCGGGTGGTACTACATTGTACCATTGCTTGAAAGCCTGTGAGCTTCGTGTGCGAGGCGTCGGTCCGACGCATGTAAACAACAGCCGGCTGGACCGACGCTCCGCATCTCCGGCCACAAGAAGGAGAGCGTCGCTTGTTCTTGTGTGCCTGTATGTTGTTGTTCAGTATCGAAAAGTGGTGTAAAGTGGCTGGTTTGGCCATAAAGTTATCTCCAATGAAATCATCATCACAGCTCACCCAGTTGACTTAGAGAGCTCTACTTAATGCCATTTTACAGGTAAATAACACAGCTATGCTTGGGGATGCGCGGGAATGCGGGAAGCAGTCTGATTAACGAATATACGGTAGCCTAGCCTAGACGTTTTTCGGCCAAAACACCCGGATTTCGAGGAATATTTATATAATATATAGCCGGGGTCGGAGGGCTAAGAGTCTCCCTGCAGTCCGCCGGGGGAACTCTTAACCTCTGAAGTGCTGACGTATTTGAGGTGTTTCCGTCACTAAAATATTCATTGTACCATTAATAGCATTAATAATTATCCATATGCGCCTATTATGGGTTGATTATAAAGGTATTAACCTGAAACAACAATAAAACGAGTGAAAACAGCGTTTGGATGGTCAAAATCGGAGATATAGCCCGCGAGTTGTATAATGTATGGGTGAGGCAAGCTACCTTCCCGCCAATTTTCCCCAAGGCCACTGCGACACAGTCGATCGATACTCTCTCTCTCTCTCTTGCACTCGATGGCCATCAGTGATGACAACACCCTGCTTGCAACTCGCTAATGTTAGCACGAAAATATACCTCAGAATAAGGGAATAATAGGGAAAATAGGTGATAACTGAGGAATAGGAGGAAAGTGGGGAAGGAGGGGAGGTAGAGGACTGAGATTTTGCATGGCCCAGGGGCCAAACAAAAATAAAAAAATAAAAAAAATAAAAATAAACAAAATATTTTTTTTTCGATGTAAAAAGTTGATTTTTAGTTTTACTTACTCAGGAGAGTCTTCCCGCAGCTCCCGGGTTAAGAGTCTCCCCGCAGTTCCCGGGTTAATGGAAAGTTGTGCAGAAAAATAAATATACTGTTCAGGACGTACAGAAAATCATAGACCTACTCGACCAAGCTACAAAACATGTGAGATCGTAAGACAAATGAAGGTACAGTCAGCCTAATAAGTGATGTCTCGGCACCAATTATGTTTTGGTCAATAATTGGTATCGGCATTATTTACACGTGATTTCTTTTTTTCTATTTGAGTGAGATTTACAACCATGTTCCTACAGTTACCCACCCTATTCAACATCTGACAGACATTAATACAGCACAGTGCGAGCCGAACGTAATGACAGCTGAGACATGACTTATTAGCGCCACTGTACGCGAATCCACTGTGAGAAAATATAAAGGTAAAATCAAAGAAAATTTCAAAGCAGCGGAAGAATACTTTGGTAAAGGTGTTGTGGCTCCTAGGGTGCTACATGAGGTCTCAGAAAAAAAAAATATATATTTAATTATGGTGATCACTGAACATATTAATACCGGTATATAAAACTTGAAAACAAACTCAAAAGTTACTGTTCAAATTAATATAACAGGCTAAATAGGATAGTTATCACCAGGTACAGTAGGCTAGATCTTACCTTATCTATTCTACCTTACCTCTTACCTTGCCTACTTTTTTTTTATTTATTTTTTATTTTTAAATTGGGGGTGGCCGACTCGAGACAGAGCCCTATGAGAGTCTCTTGTTGTGACTCACTGGTCTGGTTAAACCTAATGTACAAAAAAAAAAAAAAAAAAAAAATCAATAGCATTCTCCATTCATTCCTATTTATTACCACTTCCCTTGCCTGATCTATAGTCATTCCTCTATCTTCCAACACTTGTGCTACACAGTCTCCATCTCAATGGGGGTCTTCCTACCCCTCGACCTCCCTTATACTGACTCGCATATTCTCTTTGTAAGCCTTTCATCTTCCATTCACTTAACATGACCATACCAGCCCAGCACCCTTCTGTCCACTCTGGCCGACAAATGTTCCTGCTGCCCCACTCTCCTACGTATCTATTCATTCCTCAACCTGTCTCTATGAGGAACTCCACACATACTCCTCAAGCAGCTCATCTCCATCACATCCAGCTTTCTTCTCTCCTTTCTCTTCAGAGCCCATGTCTCAGCCCCATACATCACTGCTGGTACAACAATCCCTTGATACATTGCACTTTTAACTTTCATTCTAAGATTTCACACCTTCCACATACTTCCCATTGCTCCAAAAACTTTCCTTCCTTCACATACTCTCTGTTTTACCTCCATTTCCAAACCTCCAATCCTGCTTATCGTTCCTCCTAGATATTTAAAGCACTCCACATTTTCTAGTATTCCTCCATCCAGCCTCGCATCTAGATTCACCCTACGATCACCCCTATTAAACACCATTACTTTACTTTTATTGACGTTCACCTTCAGCTTCCTCCTCCCACAAACCACACCAAACTCTTTGACTACTCGCTGCAGTTTCTCCTTAGAATCCGCCACCAACGCAGCAACTGATTCAACTCGCAATCTCTACTATTCTTTCCTACTAAACCCAACAGTTTCTCCTCAGAATCCGCCACCAATGCTGTGTCATCAGCAAACAGCATCTGATTCAACTCCCAATCTCCACCATTCTTTCCTACTAAACCAAATCTTCTACCCATAGTTCTCATTTTCACCTCCCTCACCACACCATCCATAGCCTATGTACATTAAACAGCCACGGTAACATTACACAACCCTGTCACAGACCTACATTTACCTCAAGCCATTCACTCAACTCATTATTTCCCACTCTAACACATATTCTGCTCTCTTCATAAAAAACTGTTAATTGCTCCTATCACATTTCCTCCAATTTCATTAATCCTTAGCACCTTCCAAATTGCTTCTCAATCCACATGATCATATGCTTTTTCCAAATCCATAAAAGCCCAAAATATCTCCTTATGCTTCTCGCATAGCTGTCTTACTGCAAATATCTGATCCACAAACCCTCTTCCCCTCCTAATACCGCACTGTTCTTCTCCTATTGCAACTTTCGTACACTTTATTATCCTCTCTATCAACACCCTGCCATACAGCTTTCCAACAACTGATATTAAACTAATACTGTACCTCTATAACTTGAACACTCGTGCCGGTCTCCCTTCCCCTTGTACAACGGCACAATACATGCACTCTTCCAGTCCAGTGGTGCCATTGACACAACAAAACACATTGAATAGTCTCACCAGCCAATCTATTAACACATCTCCACCCTTCTTAATACACTCCACAGCAATACCATCCATACCTTCTGCTTTTCCTGCTCTCATTTGTCTCACTGCTTGTTTCACCTAATTTTTCCCGATCCTTTCATTCATTCCCCGCCATTTGGGTGGCCTGGGTAACCTATCTCCATCAACCACTGCTTCCCTTCCATCTCTTATTTAGCAAAGATTAAAAATACTCGGCATATCTTTTCCTCACTTGCTCTCCTTCCACTAGTAACTCTCCATTTGCATCTTTCATTGACTCTAGCCTCTTTTGTCCTTCTTTCCTTACTCTATTTACCTCCTTCCAGAACATCTTCTTTCGTTCCTCAAAATTCTCAAGTCAATCTTTGACCCCACCCTTTGTTTGCATTTTTCTTTGCTTCTCTAATTTTCCGTTTTGCCTCTTCTTTTCTCATTGTACCTCTCCCATACCTCAACACTACCATCCTGTAAAACCCTCTCAAAACACTTGTCTCTTCTCCTCAACTGCCTTTCTCACCGTACCATTCCACCACCCGCTTCCCTTCCCGATACCTTTGCCTCCTACTTCTTCTGCACTTGCTTTCACTATTAAAGATGAGAAAATCCCAGAGGATTGGCTCAAAAGTGTAATAGTAAATATATACAAAGGAAAAGGGGATGCACTAGATAGAGGAAATTATAGGGGCCTGAAAATGCTTGACCAAATCATGAAGGTCTGTGAGAGAGTCCTTGAGGGTTTGATCAGGCAAAGCATCTCTATTGATGATATGCAGTTTGGTTTTATGCTAGGACGTGGTACAACCGATGCTATCTTCATAGTCAGGCAGATACAGGAAAGATACATACTAAAAGGCAGGGATCTTTACTTTGTGTTTGTGGACCTGGAGAAGGCCTTTGATAGGGTACCTAGAGATGTTGTGCAGTGGGCTATGAGGAAACTTGGTGTGGAAGAGTGGCTGGTGCGTGTGATAATGAAGATGTATGAGGATTCGCGAAGTTCGGTGAGGGTGAAGGGTGTACTGAGTGATGAGTTCGCAGTCCGTGTTGGAGTCCATCAGGGTTCAGTGTTAAGCCCCCTCCTCTTTATTATGGTCTTGGAGGCGCTGTCTAGAGTTTTTAGAGGCGGACTCCCGTTGGAACTGTTTTATGCAGACGATTTAGTCCTAATAGCTGACAGTATGCAGGATGCTGAGGCCAAATTCAGAGAGTGGAGAGAGGGCATGGCGAGCAAGAGTTTAAGAGTCAATATTAACAAAACCAAGGTTATGCATTGTAGATTGAGACGAGGCAATGTGGAAAAGAGCGGTGCATACCAATGTGCAGTGTGTGGAAAGGGAGTGGGCGTTAACTCAATTCAATGTAGCATCTGTCGATGTTGGGTACACCATGGGAGTAAGCGCTGTAGTAGAATAAAGGGGCCCCTGCCTAAGGATAAGTCAGAAATAGAGAAATTTGAGTGCGTAGTGTGCAAAGGCGAGCTTGTGTTAAGTGATGATCCTGTGGCTGTGAATTTTGGAAATGAGTCTTTGGAGCTGGTGAACAAGTTTTGTTACCTAGGAGATACTATCTCTGCCGGTGGTGGGGCCGAGGCTGCCACTGTTGCTAGAATTAGGTGTGGCTGGGGGAAGTTCAGAGAATTGATGCCAATCCTGACCATGAAAAGAATGCCTCTCCCCCTGAAGGGAAAGGTGTATGCCTCATGTGTTAGAAGTGCAATGACGTATGCCTCAGAAACATGGGCCGTTAAAGTAGAGGATGTCAACAGAATGGAGCGTAATGAGATGAGAATGGTGAGATGGATGTGTGGGGCCAGGCTACAGGATAGAATAACAAATGTTGAGCTGAGGAGACGTTTAGGTATAAAGAGTATTAGCGAGGTGATGCGTACAAGTAGACTGGGATGGTATGGACATGTGGAGAGAATGGATGAACAAAATTGGGTGAAAAAATGCAGGTCTGTGATTGTGGAGGGAGCTGCACCAAGAGGTGGACCGACGAAGACCTGGGATCGGACTATACGCGCCGATCTCAAATCCAAGAACTTGACAAGTGAAGCAGCCCTTAACCTAACAAGTGCGCATGGGGGTAATTGGAAACGTCCCCCTGTGCTGACGTATTTGAGGTGTTTCCGTCACTAAAATATTCATTGTACCATTAATAGCATTAATAATTATCCATATGCACCTATTATGGGTTGATTATGAAGGTATTAACCTGAAACAACAATAAAACGAGTGAAAACAGCGTTTGGATGGTCAAAATCGGAGATATAGCCCGCGAGTTGTATAATGTATGGGTGAGGCAAACTGCTTTCCCGCCAATTTCCCCCAAGGCCACTGAGACACAGTCGATCGATACTCTCTCTCTCTCTCTTGCACTCGCTTGCCATCAGTGATGACAACACCCTGCTTGCAACTCGCTAATGTTAGCATGAAAATATACCTCAGAATAAGGGAATAATAGGGAAAATAGGTGATAACTGAAGGAGAGGAGGAAAGTGGGGAAGGAGGGGAGGTAGAGGACTGAGATTTTGCATGGCCCAGGGGCCAAAAAAAAAAAAAAAAAAAAAAAAAATTTTTTTTTTTTTTTTTTTTCGATGTCAAAAGTTGATTTTTTGTTTTACTTACTCTCAAGAGTCTTCCCGCAGTCCGCCGGGGGAACTCTTAAGAGTCTCCCCGCAGTTCCCGGGTTAACAGGTTGCCTGGAATGCCGCCATTAGGACAAGAGACTTAAACTGCACTGATGTGTGGAACACTCGGTCTTAAAATGTTATGTATGTATGTACTCCTTCCTTAAACTGTTGCCATACTTCTCTCTCTTCCATCTCTCTCAATTCTATCCACTTTTCACTTAGTCTTTCCTTGTACTCCCGTCTCCTAATTTCCTTTTACCGCATACCTCCTCTTGCACTTGCTTTCACTCCTTCCTTAAACTGTTGCCATTCATCCTCTAATTCTCTCACTTCCATCCACTTTTCATTTAATCTTTCCTTGTAATTCCTCTCTTTTGTACTCTTCTCTAACTCGCCAAACTTTTATTACCTCTCTTACTTCACGCTTGTCTCGCACCACCTTATTATAATGTAAAACTTGCAAGATAAACAAAACCAAATCTTGGATGAAAATTCATATTAGTTTTCACCAACCCACAATTAATCCACAAATAAACCTAACTAATGAAATCAATGAAAGTAATGAATACATGTGGTACTCCAAGGACTCAAACCTAGGATACTCACACCAAAATTCCGCACACTAAGCATTACGCTATCAAGACAGTAAAAAGACAAAATAACTTATCAAAATCGCTATGTGGAAACAACACTGTAGCTCAAACCAACTTACCTTAACTTACTGTACCTTACTTACCTTAACTCTGTCTCGAGTCGGCCACCCCCAGAAAAAATAAAATAAAATAATAAAGTGGGAATGGGCCTGAGTAAATACATACATACAGTAAACTTCCGTTAATCCGAAGGGCAGCGGACCGGCCCTCGTTCGGATTAGTGGATTTTTCGGATTATCGGACTTTACCCCTATGAACCTGTGTATGATGAAAACATCGAGACATTAGGCCACCCAAATGACACAATGGTGCACACACACATATCATATGTTCATGAAATCACTTCAAAAGTTTACCATTGTCATTGTAGCCTATTACCTACTTCAAAACATTCAGATTAATGGTCAAAGGAATCTGCTGATATAAACGTCTTCTTCTTCTTCCGTCAACTAGCGAGTTTGTCTTGCTCTTTAAGATCAGATGTGGTTCGGGAAGTAATGCCTTAACAACGGCACCTCCCTGAGAAGTTCTTGTAATTTTCCTTTTGTGATTTTCCTTTTGTGATGTGCTCTGTTATATTATATTGTATTGAAAGCACCCTTGTCTTGTTGTCTTGAAAGCACCCTTGGGACGCTCTGATCACTGAACTATAAATAGTAGCGTATCGGAACGTCCAAAGGTGCGTTTTCAAGCTCAAGGCTAATACATCCAAAGGTGCATTTTCAAGCTCAAGACTGAATGAGCTTGCAGAAAATGCGGTGCAAGCCAGTAGCGCATCGGAGCGTCCCAAGGATGCGTTCAAGAGCAAAACAAACTCTCTAGCAGACGATGTGGAAGAAGAAGAAGAAGAAGAAGGTGTTAACGTTTATATCAGTAGCTTCCTTTGACCATTAATCTGAATGTTTTGAAGTAGGTAATAGGCTACAATGACAATGGTAAACTTTTAAAGTGAATTCATGAACATATGATATGTGTGTGCTCCATTATGTGTCATTTGAGTGGCCTAATGCCTCAAAAAGGGGACTTTGGGACTTCTTGAAATTCGGACCATTGGGAGAATTCGGATTTGGCCTCAAATTGAAAAATTCGGACTATTGGGAGATTCGAATCATCGGTCGTCGGATTAACAGACTTTTACTGTACTTAACTTACCTTACCTTACCTTACCTTACCTTACGTTTATGTCTTTGTGAGTGATATGCAGTAATACCTGGAAAACAAAAACAATCTCATCGGCAGTATTATTCGCTCATAGCCTATTCGTTCGGCTTAAGGGGGGTCACCTGCTTTTTTTCTCTCCTTTTCTCTCTTTCTCTAGCTTGTATCCATTCGGCCCCATTCAAACTACTGTTTTAAGACGTTTATCCCCATCTAGGCATCGATTTATATCGCGAGCCAGCATTGTATGGAGAAATCCGGCTTCGCAGGATTCATTTTTCTGTCGAAAAAGTTACAAATTTAGCCTGCTGACAAACACATTATAAACAATATGCTGGCTCGCTACCGCTCGCCAGGAAAAAATCGACACCTGGATGGGGATAAACGTCTTATAACAGTAGGCTGAATGGGGCCGCATGAATACAACCCAGAGAGAGAGAAAAAGTAGGAGGTGGGCCCCTTAAAACAACATGGTTCCGGTTTACCAGGTACCTTCGGCGGCGACAAAATGGCGACTTGCTGGATATTGTCGATCCCAGCTTCGAAGGATTTGTGTGGCAAGCCACGAGGACTGAGGAGCTGAGACGGCAGGCGAGGGAAGACCTTAGGGTACAAAGTAGCAGCCATGGTGAAGAGGAGAAGAAGTACGAGCCGAACAACATGAGAGAGAAGAAGAAGGACGAGGCGGACAACACAAGAGAGGAGACGAAGGACGAGCCGGACAACACGAGAGAGACATTGACGAGGCGGACACTCAGTAATAGACGGACCCACAACAAACGATATAATTTATAATGTAAAACTTGCAAAATAAACAAACCAAAACGCCATGGTGAAGAGGAGAAGAAGTACAAGACGGAGATCACGAGAGGGACATTGACGAGGCGGACACCCAGTAGTAGGCTAAGACGGACCCACAACAAATGATATAATTTATAATGTAAAACTTGCAAAATAAACAAACCAAAACGAGGACAAGACAATATAAAGACAAAAGAACTGATCAAAATTGCTATATGGAAATAACACTTTAGCAAAATATAATATATTTAAATAAAAGAATACAATCCACTCTTTAATGTAACTGGTGAGTCTTAATACCCTTTAAATATTTTAATTAGGATGCAATTTAGTTCCTACTATTTAGAAATTCACCTACGATTAGGTTGTTCATTCGAAGTTGGGCAGAAATCGTAATCCTTAACCTCTCATAACAAATAAAGGACTAGAGTAATCGAGCTAATATTTCTACCAAATAGGAAGACTTGGCTAAGGAATAGGTGTATAAATTGACAGCTCATTTGCTCTAGCCCTTTTTGAATTACAGAGGTTAGAGGTTACGATATCTGCCCAACCTAGAATGAACGGATGCGATAGTGGTCCAGAACCCTAAGAATTGGAACTTTAAATGTTTCTTTTTGGGCTCTGTCTCAAGTCGGCCACCCCCAGTTATGGGGTATGTACTTGAGTATAATTATACATGCATACATTTAGAAATTTGTGATTAAAATTATGAAAAAAGGGGTAAAATAGGCTAACTTTCTGATGACAAAAGACTACCATAAATGTTTCTAAATTTCAATGCATGATTCAAAATACTGTAGTGTTTGAAATGGTTCGGCCATATGGAACGTATAGGAAGCGAGAGAATGACTAAAAGATTGTACAAGAGCGAGGTGGAAGGACAGAGAGGGAGAGGTGGAAGAATGGAGTGAAGAAGTATATGAAATTATGAATGAAGGTGGTGGTGGTTGGGAGTTTATTTAGAGCAGATTAACCAGACCACTGAGCTCCATTCGGAACTCTCATAGGTCTGGTGGTTGGGAGGAAGGGTGTCGACTGACTGGGGACAAAGGTGCATGGGGGCGTTTCGTTCGTGGCCGCCACTTCGGGGATCACTGCGTCAGGTGATAGATAGATAGATATTTATTTATTTGTCTTCATACTATTAAGAACACCAAACAAGAGAGTTTACTGTACAGTATATGTATTTGGTTGTTACTTTATGTATATATATACACATACATTTTGTATTTTTCTCCCCCCTGTTACTACTCTCCTTGACGCGGTTGGGGGGCTTCGGGGCCGGCGACTGGAGCTTGATGGGGGATGGTTGTGGTCCTTACCATTCCTATCTCCCCTCAAGCTTTCGTCCTCAGCTTGACTAATTTTGAGTAGTTTTTCATTCCTCATTCTGTTTTTCCCCTTCTATTCTAATTCTGTCCCATTTGGCTGTCCTCGGGCAGCCTATATCTCATGTCTCCCTGGCCTGGCTAGGTAGCAGACACCTGACCTGATTTACATACATACACATACATAAAATTTTAAGACCGAGTGTTCCACACATCAGTGCAGTTTCAGTCTCTTGTCCTAATGGCAGCGTTCCAGGCAACCCTGTTAAGGGCTGCTTCACTTGTCAAGTTCTTGGATTTGAGATCGGCGCGTATAGTCCGATCCCAGGTCTTCCTCGGTCCACCCCTTGGTGCAGCTCCCTCCACAATCACAGACCTGCATTTTTTCACCCAATTTTGTTCATCCATTCTCTCCACATGTCCATACCATCCCAGTCTACTTGTACGCATCACCTCGCTAATACTCTTTATACCTAAACGTCTCCTCAGCTCAACATTTGTTATTCTATCCTGTAGCCTGGCCCCACACATCCATCTCACCATTCTCATCTCATTACGCTCCATTCTGTTGACATCCTCTACTTTAACGGCCCATGTTTCTGAGGCATATGTCATTGCACTTCTAACACATGAGGCATACACCTTTCCCTTCAGGGGGAGAGGCATTCTTTTCATGGTTAGGATTGGCATCAATTCTCTCTCGGTTGCTGATGTGGCTGGACTGACTTGATTCCATTCGGTATTGCATATTTTGCTTCTCGATATGATTTTTTCTACCTTCGACCTGATCTTTCATTCTTCGCCCTGATCACTTCTTGGTTGGTGTTGCGGTGTAGCAGTTCTTGCCTCATCCTTCGGCCCTGCCCTATAAGAGCTCTGATGTGGAGGTCATGTGGTCCGGCTGAACTGGTGAAATGGCGAGAAATGTCTGCGTGTCTTCACCTTCCTCGGTTTGTTTCCCTACTGCCATTCCTGATCTATCTTGACTCGTTTAGTTATATATCTTGATCGAATCCTTCGGGCCAGCCCTATGAGAGTTCTTTTATGGAGCTCAGTGGTCTGGTTAAATTAAAATGTAAAACTTGCAAACTAAACAAACCAAAATTGGGACAAGGACAATATAAAGTCAAATTAAATTATCAAAATCGCTATGTGGAAACAACGCTTACTAAAATGAAAATTATTAAATAAAAGAACACAATCCACCACATAGGGTGTACATTACTACATGAGCAAGTTAATCTGTTTCCCAAGCAAACTAATCGCACATATAACAACGCACTATCGTCACGTTAAAGGAAGTAGTCAAGTTTGGGTAGTCCGGGACGTTCTGGCAAATTTGACTAAACTCTGCATGAATAAAGAAACTAAATGTTAAATGTCAAAATATTATTTAAAATCAAATTTGCAACATGACAAGACATTAACAATAGTACAAAATACAAATATTGATAAGATATCTATACTATTACAAAATAATATATAAAATACAGTACAGCACTCACTAACGATAGTGCTATCGGGTAGGTACCTGTAAGCATAGCATGCCTTTTTTAAACTAATATTAAAAAAAAAAAAAAAAAAATCTTGTATTTTTAAATTATTTGTCTGCTTGTGTATTTTTGTAGTATTTGTCTTTGTTATTAACATATTTTTCCTGGACAACCTAGATGTGTGTGATTTTGTGTTTTGATTTTGTTTTGTTTTTTGTTGTGTTGCGTTGCGTTTCCCTGTTCGGGCTCTGCCTCGAGTCGGCCACACCCAATACAAAAAAAAAAAGAATGGGGTATGTGACAGAGTATATAATATAGATAGATAGATATTAACGTAGTGATTTTTCAATATACTGTACCATTGAAAGGAAGCCGCTTCCTTCTCAGTCCCAATATCCTTAAGTGTCCGTGCACTGAGACTTGACCCATTTATTGTGTAACAACCGCCTTCCTACACCTTTCAACAACTTCAAAATGCCTAGGAAGAATAAACTGGTGAAAGCACTACTGCGATCGGGAAATCTATGGGTTTATCCGGGGACGGGGCCAGTGACAGTGGCGGGGCGGGGAAGCGTAGGCCTCCGAGGGGTGTGCGCGCGCGGAGTAGGGTGGCGCGGAATACAAAAAACAGCATTTTTTACACCACTCTTCAACTGTGATTCGTGTTTTGTGGGGTCATTAGAGATTTTGAGTACCTGTTTTACCCCTCGGCGCGGAATAGGGTAAGCCCGGACTGAGGATACGTGTATTAGGGGGACTGACTGTATTTGTGTGTGATACCATGTGCTGGGTGTTGTTTTGATATTTCTTGGTGTCTGTGGGTGTTTTTGCCATGTAGTTAAGTGGGTGGTGTTGGTTTGTGGAGGTTGCAGCCAGGAATTGAGTGCCTCTCATGTCCAGATGGTCTTTGACTTTGAGGACTTTGGTTTCTTGATGTAGGTGTAGTAGCTGTGCAGCCTGTGATGATTTTTAGGGCTTTATTTTGAATTGTCTGTAAGATCTTGTGATGTGTTTCACCTAGATGTTATCACGTTATTATGTTTTGCTCCCTGTATGCTGTATTAATGTCTGTTGGATGTTGAATAGGGTGTGTAAATATAGGAACCTGTTTGTATATCTCACTCAAAAAAAAGAAATCGTGCGTAAATATTTTTGATATCAATTATTGATCAAAACATACATGGTACATACATCACTTATTTGGCCGACTGTACAAAGTGGCTCTGTATTATCCACGCCTATGAGCTTCTGTGATCTTGGCCAAGCACCAGTATTCCCCTCATGTACCGCCCCTCTTGGTATTCGTCATATCTTTATGGATTGCCCCGCTACTTTACCCCACCGTATTGCTTGCTTTGGTAATAAAACCTTTGATACTATCCTCTCAGACTCCCCGTCCTTTTCCATATCCCCCATACTCTGATTCTTAGGCCACCTTTACGTCCTGATTGAGATTTAAACTAATCCTTCGGGCCAGCCCTATGAGAGTTTTGTTTCAAAACTCAGCGGTCTGGTTAACCCGTACTGTACCGTAGGATACAGTAATAAAAGTCCCCAGCAGTCCCAGGCAATGTGGCAAAAATGACAGGAGAGACCACCTTTTCACCTCAAGAGATGAGGCAAGAATGGATCTATCTCCTTTTTTTTTTTTTTTTTTAGAAGACTAAAAAGAAGAAAAAAACAATTAGCCTTGTACAGGCAGTTACAAGACAAGTACATTACTGACGGCTATAACCGTCGCTGGGACTGGGGAGTTACTTATCTACTGACGGCTATATCCGTCACTGGGATTGGACGGGTTAAACTAATTGAGAGAAGAAAAAGAAAATTGACGAGAGCGCTTAGGTCGGTAGAGACCATTTCTATGACAGGGATTAAAATGTAAAACTTGCAAACTAAGCAAACCAAAACTTTAACAAAGACAATATAAAGGTAAAATAACTTATCAAAATCGCTATGTGGAAACAACGCATACTAAAATAAAATTTAAGATATAAAAGAACACAATCCACCACATAGGGTGTATATCACTACATGAGCAAGTTAATCTGTTTCCCAAGCAAACTAATCGCACGTATAACATCGCACTATCGTCACGTTCAAGGAATTAGTCAATTTGGGAAGTCCGGGACGTTCTGGTAAATTTTACTAAATTCTGTATGAATAAAGAAACTACAATTAATATTAAATTTGTTTATTAAACTAAATTTGCAATTTGACAAGATGCTATCAGGTAGGTACCTGTAAACAGCATGAACAAGTGACCCCTACCAATTACTACCCTACAAATGACCTTCAATTATAGTACAAATAAACTAAGAATAAGTAACACCCCAAGTAATTGGTACTATCAAATAGTGAATAGATACAATAAAATATAGTATAATACTGTAATTGCAAAATATGAAGAAGCAACAACATATTTAAACAATAACCAGGCCTACTCTTTTAACAAGATCAATTAATTATATATAAAACAATGATAACAATAGAAGTAATTAACCATCAATAAATTCATATTTGTTTTCACCAACTCTCCAATTAATTTACAAATAAACCTAACTAATGAAATCAATGAAAGTAATGAATACATGTGGTACTCCAAGGACTCGAACCTAGGATACTCGCACCAAAATTCCGCACACTAAGCATTACGCTATCAAGACGGGTAAAGGTTGTTGTTGTT
Organism: Lithodes maja; assembly: GCA_037953745.1. Classification (NCBI taxonomy): domain Eukaryota; kingdom Metazoa; phylum Arthropoda; class Malacostraca; order Decapoda; family Lithodidae; genus Lithodes; species Lithodes maja. The sequence continues at coordinate 81,778 of JBAKBP010006743.1, read as the reverse complement.
GTTGTTGTTCCCCAGGCTGTCTGGCCGAACAGCCCCAAAGTCTCGAGCAAGGCCAAGGCCATAAACGAGCGCCCCCACAAAATCCTCCCTGCTTACCACTAACAAAGCCCGGGTGACCGAAGCCACTCCAAGGCAGGGAGCTGAGGAGGGTGTGGAAACGCCCGGGAAACCAAAGCCCCACCCAAGGCCCTGTGCCCCTCAGCAATTATGAAGGGAAAGTTGAGGGGTAAGGGAAAAATGTGACACTTTGGCTCCCAATCTGCCAACTTCTAGGTTGGCAGTAGGGAGGTCAATCCACGGAAAAGACGCCGCCACTTGAGATCTAGAAGATATATAAGTAAAAGGAACAGTCAGAGTAAGCTATGGGTATGGCAGAGATCACTCAGTTCTCACTCGGATAGACCAGCCCATCACCACATGACTAGAACCCAATCCTCTCAGCATCAGCTAGGAAAGGCCCTAGAAAGCCGCCTTTGGCGGGGGGATAGCTCCCCTATTTAAACTCCTTTCGGGTTGGGCACCCGCCCCGGGTAAAGGTTTATGCACAAGCCTACGATATATTATTCATTCTCAAATACTGCATAATCTAAGCATGTACACTCGCTCCAAAAAGTAACTGCACCCCTACCCTGATAATCTGGTGTGTACAGCTTGATAGGGTTTGTATATCTACCTGTAGTTATATCCATCTATACTACTACCTACGACCTACAACCTATACTACCAAGCTGTACACACCAGATTATCGGGGTAGGGGTGCAGATACTTTTTGGACCGAGTGTACATAACCCCAACTGCTCTATGGTAGCCTAATGTTTAGACGAATGGAAGGGGTAATTAATGGGACACTTAACCACAAAGGAAGGCCAGTTCTATTCTTGATGGAATCACAATATCGTTTATGAGTACTTTTAATGTATTTTAAGCAATGAACGACCTGTTCTGACAAAGTTTTAGTGGTAGAAAATTTTGCTCCTGCAATAAAGCGATATTTATAAGGTCTTTTATGAAATTTGGGTAATATTTATAATTTTGCAATGCACTTATTCTTATCAGAAAGTTTAATATCAAATGTTATATTTTTATTAGTATGTTTATTATAATGTAAAACTTGCAAAATAAACAAACCAAAACTTTGACGAACACAGTAAAAAGACAAAACTAATCAAATTCGCTATGTGGAAACAACGCTTAAGCAAAATAAACAATTCTTTATAAATAAAAGAACACAATCCACCACATAGGGTTTACATTACTATATGAGCAAGTTAATCTGTTTCCCAAGCAAACTAATCGCACATACTATATAGCAACGCACTATCGTCACATTCAAGGAATTAGTCAATTTGGGAAGTCCGTCCCGGACTTCAGGTAAATTTGACTAAATTCTGTAAGAATAAAGAAACTACAATTAATATTTAAATTTAATATTTGATTAAATTTGCAATTTGACAAGACTTCAACAATAGTACAACATACAAACAGCACTCACTAACGATAGTGCTATCGGGTTGGTACCTGTAAGCATAGCATGCCTCAAGTGACTCCTACCAATTACTACCCTATATACTGTATATTGTACAAATAAACTAAGGAAATCGCAAAAGCAAGCAGTTGATACTATCGACAATGAATAGATACAATTATAATGTAAAACTTGCAAAATAAACAAACCAAAACTGGGACAATACAAGATAAATGCAAAAGAACTAATCAAAATCGCTGTGGAAATAATATATAATAAAGAAAAATAATTGCAAAATATGAAAAGACAATAGATTTACACAAAGAGTACGGTACTCTTTTAACACAAACAATTAATAACAATAGAAAAAGATAAACAATGAGTACATAGCCTACAGACAAAAAGTAAGCAGAGGTTATACGAGAAACTTCAAGTTAATAATGCTTGATTAAAATTGATATCAAATTTTAAAATAGTCACAATAATTGACCTTAACCCTCCAGCCCCGGGGGCTATAGCTTACGACTGTACTGCTGTTGAGGATTTTTTGCCTATGTTAACTACTCTGTAAAAGAATGAATATTGCATGTAATGTTGTGAATAAAAAAAAATAATGTTCCACAAACCTTCCTCTGTCGAATGGCGTTGAGTAGAGGTCTCTAGCCCCTCTGGTTGCATAATGGTGAGCGCGGGAAGACGAGTGCTTTTTTATGCGGGAATTTCCTCACGCGTCCGAAAGCGTCGGCCCGCCCTGGCTACGACGCACCTAGCCGCTCGCCGCGCCAAAGTATTTATCTCCCTTAGACGATTTTAGTGTTTGATATTGAGAATGTGATGTTTATTTGATATTTTCTAGTTATTTTGAGGCCAATTATATAAAATATGTTTATTAGGGTATCAATTTCACTGATATTGGTAATTTTCACTCGATACCGTACATTTTATTAGTAATTGAGGTATGTTATTGTTGTATTAGGCACTGATTATTCGTTATCACAGGTGTTTATTATACTTTGGCCATCAAATATTAGGTCTTGTGTCACTTTCACTTTGACAAATATGCTTTAGAGAGTGTCACTGTCACTGATAATGCTCATTTTCACTCGATACCGTACATTTTATTAGTAATTGAGGTAGGTTATTGTTGTATTAGGCACTGATTATTCGTTATCACAGGTGTTTATTATACTTTGGCCATCAAATCTTAGGTCTTGTGTCACTTTCACTTTGACAAATATGCTTTAGAGAGTGTCACTGTCACTGATAATGCTCATTTTCACTCGATACCGTACATTTTATTAGTAATTGAGGTAGGTTATTGTTGTATTAGGCACTGATTATTCGTTATCACAGGTGTTTATTATACTTTGGCCATCAAATCTTAGGTCTTGTGTCACTTTCACTTAGTTATATGATTTGTAAACGTTTTATATACAATTTATTGTGTCTTTTTTCACTGATTTATATATTTCTATAGGTTCTAATCATATGAATGTCACTTGGTATATACATATGTGTCACTTTCACATATTATTATGGTGGAATTGTATTTGTATCAATTTTCTCATAATACTTGACTTTTTTATTATAATACATTGGTTTTCTTCCACTTTTTGCCTATATATAATTATAGTGTACATATTGTCATTTTATTTGGCAATTTCAGTATGATTATTAGAACTCCTGCTTGGTGTGGTAAGCAGCGAAGCACCCTACAGCACAGAGTGCCACCTTGCACTCCACACACTCCGTGGTTGACTTTTTACCTGGGTGCGGCCTCACCCTGCTGTGGTAGCAGACATGGCACCGCTTCTGATTTGTTCTTCCTGCTGCATTCTGAGGAAAGAAACCAAGCTGGTGCCTAAGCAGGTATGGAGCAGACTGCAAGCGGTCGATAACGGCGGGCCCAGGATGTGCCACTGCCCTCTGTGGCGTAGCATACTTCTCCAGGAGCCCCGTCAACACCTGCTTTTGGAACCTCCGCAGGCTATTGAACTTCAGGGGTGGGTTCTCATTCCGAAGCCTGTATATATTATAGGCATTCAGAATTGACATGTCCACCATATGCAGAAAGAACTTTTTGTACCATCTGCACGAGGTACGCAGGCAGTCAATGAAGCCTATCTGCATGTCGGACTTGTCCACCAGCCTCATGTTGACGTTGTAGTCCAGGACAGTATCGGGCTTGGTCACCCTGGCCTGGGTGCGGCGATCCACCTTGCCAGTCTCCACCATTTCCCCCTTGTGGATGGTGGTCAGGAGGTTGACCTTCCGCTGGTCGTGCCAGTGGATAGCCAGAATGGGCCCCGACTTCTTCCTGAAGACATCACCTTTTTTGGTCTTTGCAGGGAAAGTTGGCATGCCCTTCCTTTTCCCTCGTACTGTGCCTACAGTCCCCGTCTTGCGCTCATGCAGGTACTGTGAGAGAGTGGGGGACGTGTAATAGTTGTCCGTGTAGAGGACGTGATTCTTATGGAAGTAGCGGTCCATCATGGCTTGCACCACTGCTCCGCCAAAGCCAATGAGGGGGTCCACAAGCACGTCCCCTTCCTTCCCGCTGTAGACCAGGAAGTCCAGGACATAGCCAGTTTGGCAGTCGCACAGCACAAAGAATTTTATGCCAAAGCGATGTCTTTTTGAGGGGATGTACTGCCGGAAGCTGAGTTTTCCCCGGAACAGCACAAGAGACTCGTCAATGACGACCTTGCGGAAGGGCTTGAAGTAGGAGGTGAAGCGGTCTCGCATCATCTCATACAACGTCCTAATCTTCCACAGCTTGTCTGGGCGGTGGACGTCGGTGTTGGTGACAAGATGGAGCGCTGCGAGGATATCAAGGTACCGGTCGCGAGCCATATATTTCCCGAAGGCAGGGGTTGAAATCAGATCATTGGTGATCCAATAGTCAGGCAACCTATGCTTCCTGACATGAGGCATTAGCATGGTGAGTGCCAGGAACACCATGAATTCTTTATGAGTCACTGGGGTCCACTTCCTCATATGGCCCTTGGTCACCTTGCCCAAAAAGTGTACCTGGAATTGGTGCTGCTTGTTTGTCTCTTTGACAACATAGCCTACCACCTCCTCATCAAAGAATGCCTCAAATAGTTCGTGTGGTGGAGCATTGGGGCCTGCAGGAAAATTGGGGGTAATGCCTGAACCCTCCAGTGCCTCATCAAAAGCTGGCACATCAGGGTTGTATACATCCCCATCAACTATGTCTTGCCACTGAAAAACGTAGAATGGGTCTTGTCTACGCTGACGAGGAGCTCCAACTGGTAGCCCAGCACGCCCACGGCCAACTCGGGAGGCGCGCGGCGAGGGCGGCGGTCAGGGCGGCGGCCAGGGCGGCGGGCAGAAAGACGGGCAGCACGAAGCCGGGCCAAGCGGGTGGGTCGAGGGTCGTCGATGTCCATATAGTCATCGTCATCGTCAGAGTGGTCATCTTGCCCTGACGGTGGACCTATGTAATCATGGCCAGAGTCTTCAGAGCGGTGCCCTTCATCATCAGTGGCCCCCACATAATCTGGCGGGGAACCAGTGATGCGTGGGCGGCGTGCGGGTGGGCGAGGTGGGGAAGGAGTGACAGGTGAGGCTGTGTCCTCCCGAGGTCCCGGGCTCCTTGGCCTGCGACGAGTCACAGAAAGCAATGATTCACTTTCACTAGGCCCAGGTATTGGTGATGCGAGCTCAAATACTTCTGCAGGAAGACATGTTGAAGGCGGGAGAGGTGGGGAGGACCGTGGGGAAAGTTGCGGGGACGTATGGCTGGGGCCGGCCGGGGTGGACGCCGCCGCGGGAGCCTCGAACAAAACTCTCTTACTTTTCTTACTTTTCTTAGTATATTTTCTACCTTTCCCCTTTTCGGCAAGAGTATGTCTCCTGTCGGGGGACCTAGGAGGCAAATAGGACGAAAGTGGGGGGTCCTCAACCCTTGGCAATGGTGGGGGTGGTGGGGAAGAATGCGGGGCATCCGGGTCATCTTGGGTGGCGTGGGTAGATAAGGGAGACAATGGCGGTCGAGAAGGGTCACCACGCTGACCCTCACTCACAGCCTCATCCTCACCAAGTATTTTAGCTTGTTCCCTAGCTGCCGCGGCCGCCTTTTCAAGTATTTTTAACTTGTAGAAATGGAGCTTGAAAGGCGATTTACCTGGGGAAGGGCTTGGAGTCGTGTCACTTATGCGAAATTTGGTGAGTGACCTTGAACTCTCCCACTCACTCACTCTCGCAAGTTCACTTTCTTTAGGTAAACCAGCTTCCTCAACAACTGGTACATCACCTTCATCACTCTCATCACTCTCAAATTCTTTCGCAAATCCCCGGAATTGTTCTTTATCACTCTCATGGCCATAATCACTCGACTTATAATTACTCGAGTGGTCACTCACTTCTTCATCAATCTTATGCTTGGCATCAGCTTTCTCATAAAGTCTCAAAGTCGTCTCAATACCTCCGGGAGATAACACATTTAGGCGATGGCGTCGGGGTAAGGCACGACGCACTATCAAGGGCGTCGTAGGAAGCACGATGTCGGACACGGCGGAATCACTATTTGGTGTACTGTCCATGATGGCGTCGCGCTAGATACTGTTGTTGTGGCCGGGTGGCGCCACCTACCGCCCCATCATCACAAAATGTGCGCGCGGCTTTCGAAAATCAAGCACGAAAGCAAGGGGCGTACATGAGGCCATCCGGGTTGCGCGGGCCGAGTATGTTATGGGCGTATATGAGGTCATCCGGGTTGGAGGGGTTAAAAAGATTACATTTATGCAACAAAACCTCTGTCTACTTAGAGTCTGTATAATTAAGTTATCAATAATTAAATTATCTTGAGTTTCTTAAACAGAATTTCCACAAATATTGTTATGTAATTTGTTACCTCTAATGCCTAATTCATTTTTCATGTTTTCTAGATAAAGTTTCTTACATTTGAAGCTATAATTATTACTGGCTTTATCTACTGTAGTGATTACAAAATGTTTATGTAAATTTGTTAAATCAACTTTAAGCTTATTATAGTTATAGTCTACAAAATCCGAAATATTTAATTCATTTTTTAAGGAGAAAATGTTATTTCTAATTAATTTAATCAATAATTTTGACCATGCTTCTAGCTCCTTCGCATCGCAGCGCACAGTTTTTAGCAATTTATCTTTTAATCTAATCACTGAAAAAAAAAAAAAATCTCTTAAAATGTTGTCCCATGTTACTTTAATATTCCCTATTCTATATTTAAAACCTTTGCGACATAGCTCCGCTAATTTGTCGTTTGCAAAATGTTTTACTATTTCTACATCTCCTGTTGGACTAAGGAAAAGAAGGTCTGCTTGCCCTGGACCTAGAGGGCAAGAGGACCAAGAGGGTATTGTTAACTGGATCAGGTGGCACTGAGCGGAGCGCGCTTGATAAGTAAGGGGGCCGCCTGATTGATGATCTATATTTTATTAATTTCACCACAACACCAAACACCTCCAATGAAATTAATGAAAGCATATATGTGATCCACCGGGATTCAAACCTGGGTTATCACACACAGATTTTTAAACACTAACCATTACACCACCAGGATGATGGCAGTTGCCACCCTCTCTCTGTGAGAAATAAAATGGCCGGGACTCCAGGCACTTTTAGAAAATGCGCCCCCCTGGTACGTGTACTACTCTTCTTGGCGCGGTTGGGGGCTTCGGGGCCGGCGACTGGGGCTTGATGGGGGAAGGTTTGGGTTATTTCCCTCCCTCTCCCCTCGAGGTTTCGTCATCAGCTTGACTAATTTTGAGTAGTTTTTGTATTCCTCTTTCTATGTTTTTCCCCTTCTATTCATGTTCTGTCCCATTCGGTTGTCCTCGGGCAACCTATATCTCATGTCTCCCTGGCCTGGCTAGGTAGTAGACTCCTGACTGATTTGACATGATTCCCTTCGGTAATGCATTTTTTGCATCTCGCTGTGATTTTTTTTCTACCTTAGTCTTGATCTTTCATTCTTCGCCCTTGATCACTTCTTGACTGGTGCTGCAGTGTAGCAGTTCTTGCCTCATCCTTCGGCCCTGCCCTATAAGAGCTCTGTTGTGGAGCTCATGTGGTCTGGCTGAACTGATGAAATGGCGAGAAATGTCTGCGTGTCTTCGCCTCCCTAGATTTGTTCACCTTCTGCCCTTCCCTATCTATCTTGACTTGATTAGTTGTCCATCTTGATCTAATCCTTCGGGCCAGCCATATGGGAGTTCTTTTGTGGAACTCAGTGGTCTGGTTAAACTAATTTTATTTAGAATTTTTTTTTTTTAGAAAATGCATCCTTATGGGTGACTAATGTAAACTATTTTTATTATTAAATTTACAGAATTGTGTCTGGTGCAGCTGGTGGGAGTGGCGGAGGGCCGGGGGATAACGGTGATATACCACAAAGGCCGGGATCATCCAAAGTTGGCGGGAAACCCCCCCGAAAACGTGTATTTCGTATCTATGACAATGATTTGAAGAACAAAATGTTGAAACAATTTGAACTAGGGGCACGTATCATTGATATTTCTAGGATGCTTAAAATCCCAGAATCAACAGTTCGAAGCATGCGCCGTAAGAAAGATGACCTTAAAAAAAACATTAACCTAGCAAAAAACATTGCAATGATGATACCTAGGCCAAGCTCTGGGGAAGCCCAAAGATCAGTTAAACGAGTAACTGATTATCAACGAATTATGTTAGTGGTTGACCATTTTCTTGTGATCTGGATAAATCGGCGAAACCGTGAAGGGGCTAATGTCACAGGCCCTCAAATACAAAACAAGGCTCGTATGCTGTACAAAGCATTGGTAAACAAATTTCAAATTAATAAGCCTCCAAGCTTCAAAGCATCCCGTACATGGTTTTACCGTTTCAAATCAACTACTATGGTGGAGCATGCCATTTATCAGGGTAAGGCCCAGTCAGCTGATGTTGCCACTGCTTTCCCTGCTGTAGCTCAAGAACTCATAAGAAATGGCAACTACTCTTTAGAGCAAGTGTACAACTGCAACGAGACGGGGGTCTATTGGAAAAAGTCCCCTAGATCTACATATATTTCCTCAGCCCAGAAGCAGGCCAAGGGGCGGAAAATGGCCAAGGATAGATTCACCGCTCTTCTGACAGCCAATGCAGCTGGAACACATAGGATGCCCCCTCTCATCATTTATCACTCCAAACGTCCACAGCCCTACAAAAATGTTAACATGGAGAAGCTCCCGGGATACGTTTGGCGATCAAATGCCAAAGGCTACATGACTTCGCCGGTCTCCCTTGACTGGTTTGACAATCACTTTGTGCCCGACGCTCAAGCCCATTGTGAAGCCAATAATTTGGACTTCCGTGTTATCCTTTTTATGGATAACACTGCTGGTCATGCCCGCTTCCTTGTTGATCGCCACCCTGCTGTTCAAGTTGTTTTTTTGCCCCCCAACACCACCTCAAAAATTCAGCCAATGGACCAGGAGGTTATTTCAAACACAAAGATTTTATTCTACAAAGAAGTGCACGATAGGATGCGTAGAGGCATTGGTAACCTTGAAGAGGTTCAAGCCATCAGGCAGCTGGGAGACGAGTCAGACAACTTTATTCAAAATCCAAACTCTTCAGATTCTAGCGACTCAGATGATCCCAGCCACTCTTCAGAATCCGCTATCATCACAGTTAAGCAGTTTTGGCGTCAATATAACATTAAGAAGGCAGTGGAGGCATTTGTTCGTGCTTGGGGTCAGCTGACTGTCCCCACATTCATTCATGCTTGGAAACCCTTGCTGCCTGAACTCGTCACCAGTCAGCCAGACAGGCAGCAAAGAGATGATTTGTTGGCAGGGACCTTGGAGGTGGTGCGGCAGATCCCAGTCCCAGGGTTTGCCGATGTCACAATTGCAGAGATGGATGAATTGGTACCCGAGTTTGAGTCCATAGAAGATATGATAGAGAAAACAGATTTGGAGCAGTCAGAAGAGGATGCGGGGAACCAAGAGCAGGAGGAGAAACCCACACAAGAAAAGCGAGCACCAACGACGTCAATGCTGTCATCTTGGATCGTAGGTTGTGAATCTATCTATGAGGAGGCGGAGTCGCTGGAGTTTGACAAGAAAAAGGCAGTTCTGGGTCACATCAAAGGTATCAAGAGAATCATCGAAGAGGTTTTCAACAAGCGGATTAATGAAGGACAGCAGGCTCTCATAACCCGCTACATGCAGAGGCCCCGGGCCACAGAGTATGTTGAAGGCCCCGTGCAGGCTCAAGGGTATGCTGAACATGGTGCTGTGCCAACTGAAGACGACGTTATGGAAGTTCGGGCTCTTTTCGGTGATGATGAATTCTCGGGCTTCTTGGCAGAAAACCTGGCTGGGACCGATAACCAGCGCAGAATGGATGTGCTTCATTCTGCGGCTGAGGAGGCAGCAAGAGAGGAGAGTGGCGAGGCCCCTGACAGAGTTGGTGGGGCCGGGGCTGAATAGCTGACATCGCCCTGCCTTGGGGGTCTGCCTCAGAGCCCCCAAGGCCCCCCATCTTCACTGGGGTCTGCCTCGGAGCCCCAATCTTCACTTCATCATCTTAATTTTAGTGTGAGGAATGTTATTTTGCCATGTCTACATAGGTATCATCCTAAAAGTTGTAAACATTTTGGAAACCTAACTTGATAGCGCAATGCATAAGTGTGCAGAATTTCGATGTGAGTATCCTAGGTTCGAGTCTTTGGAGTGCCACATGTATTTGTTGATTTCATTAATTGAGTTTAGAAGTGAAGTTGGTTGGTGAAAAAATATAATTGACCTAACTAGCCTAATCAAACCTAATACCCCTGCTGGTATGTTAGGTCAGGTAGGTTAGTTAGATTAGGTTAGGCTTTCCAAATGTTCACAACTTTCAGGATGTACTGTCCAGGGTACACTACCAGTACTGTACACTTTATTATTACTATGCAGTACTGTATTTACAATGACTTTATTTTAAGGTTAGGACTGTTATTTAGCCATGTCTGCTTTATTATTATTATTATTATTATTATTATTATTTACAATGCATAAGATTTACTTTTTGTACAATAAAAAAGAAAGGGAAAAAACCCAGGAAAAGTGGGGATTGGGCCTGAGTATATAGATAGAAAATAGACAATAAAACATGTCAATATATTCAGGTTAGGTCTTTTATTTAGCCATGTTTGTTTTATTATTATTATATACAGTAATGCCCCCCCATACCACATCGACTCGGCGTCATTTGGGGACTTCCGGGCTGGTAAGTGGAGCGGTCAGGATTCTTGACCGCTCCCCCTACCACCTCCAACTAATTTTGTCATGACCTTTTATTTCTCCTTTCTGGTTTTCGTTTTTCCTTCTTCCGCTTTCTCCTGGGGCAGCTGACAGAGGTCAGTCTCCCACCCTTGTGCTTTTGTGGACCTGTTCCTCCCTTTCCTTCTAGTTGACTTGCCTGTTTGTTTCCTACCTTTTTCTTTAACTGCTTCGGAGGTTCTAGTTTCCTTGGGGTTTCACCTTGGTGTTTCTGTTCCCAGATAAGTTGGCAGGGTCCACCTGGTGATAGGTGCTGCCGGCGAGGGATCGCAATGCTCGTTGCTGGAGGATGAGCACTATAGGGTTGCTTTGGGGTTTCTGACTCCCTTTTCTCTTCCCAGTGTGTGTGACAGGTGACTACGCTGGCCCCATTCTTCATGGGACAAAGCTACAGGGCAAATGCCCGGGTTGTACAAGGTCCCTAGCTCAAAGCAGAGGCCTGTCCCATTTCAATTGGCCACATTCTGGGTCTACGACCATGTATAGAAGCAGCTGGTCGAGAAAAATCGAATGGCACCAAGTAGAATACCTTTTCCCAAGTAGAATTCCCTAGGACTTATAGTTTGGGCTACAGAGGACTTTTTACTAAGGTAGTACTAAATCTTATGTATGTATGTATACTGTAAGCTATATACTCTGGCACATATCCCATTGCTGAGAGTGGCCGATTCGAGACAGAGCCCGAACAGAAACCTTTAATTTAAAGTTCCAATTTTTAGGGTCCGAGAGGACCGAGACCACTTTCGCGTTCCCTCTCCCCTCTTTCTGTCTCGTCGAGTAGGAGAATTTTACAAGGGGTTGAGGATTTCTAGCCTTCTGCCCCCTGAAGGGAAAGTAGGACAGTAAAAGAGACAGACAGAATCGGCTAAAGCTGGGTATGCCAAACATCACATTTTGATTAGGACCAACCCTCCTTAGGCAAACTACAGGTCTCCCTCGATATACTTAGTTTCTTAAAATAGATCCTCTGGAAAAAGGCAAACTAGGCCTGTGTATCCAGCTCAGTACCAGTACTTGCACTGCTGCGGTCGTTCACGGTGTTGGCGGCGGCGGTAGCAGACGCAACATTTTTACTATTCTGTATTTTTGTTTTATAATCAAACTTCAAATCTTGTCTTCCCCATGCTTTATCAAGATTACTTTCAAACTCCCTTATTGATTCGGAATCGACTACATACATACTGGGGGAGTGTGTTCCACTCATTTACCACTCTATCACAAAATGAGTTCTTTGCCTTCTCAAGCCTATTTCTTTCTTTGTAAATTTTCTTAGAGTGTCCTCTCGTTCTTGTTCCCTCCCGCATCAAGAAGATACCTTCACACACATCCTCATCGTACTTTCCTGACACTTATCTTAAAAGTCTCTGTATCATATCCCCTCTCTTTCTCCTATATGCCAGTGTCGGAAGCCCCAGTGTCCTCAACCTCTACTCATAGCCCGCGATTGGGTTACGTTCCTGAAAACCCGATCGTGAATAGAAAAATCATATAGCGAACCTTAAAATGTATGGGGTAAATGGGGTTGTGTTCTCGGGCCAGCCGAAAAACTCAAACCCAAACGCCTAAAAACCTATAATAATATTGTAAATCAGGGCATCGTATAGTGAGGGAGACCTGCCACATGTATTTGTTGATTTCATTAATTGAGTTTAGGAGTAAAGTCGGTTGGTGGAGGTAACAATAATATAGGAATAGGTTTTTGCACCATACCCGATAGGAGGATTTATGGAGCTCCGAGCTTACTCTCTACCATCTTAACAATTTTACCAACACACCTAAGCTCGTTAGATGCTGAAAGAGCCTCACGAAAATATGCCAGGGACTGGGATTAATTAAACCCGGGACCCTTGGGCTATGAGGCGAACACCCTACCAGTGACACCAAGAAAGATATCTCGCTTGGCATGGTCGGCTCAAGTTATTTCCGCATCTGGGTCTGTTTAGGCTAACCTATTTTCACTGACTTTACATATAGTATAGTTGGGCCAGCTGCCCTACGAAGAGAGATGTCGACGCCTAGATCTCCAGACACTGCAGGACAGAAGAATCAGGGGTGACATGATCGAGACGTACAAATTGTTACACAAGTTTGAGGATATCCCCTATTCTCGTTTCTTTCAGATTAATCGGCGCTCTGCAGACCCCCGTTTTCTGACCTTTGACCGTTTTGGTGAGGTCGGTCCTCATGGCATTAGTGAGCTGGGCCTATAATTAGGCCTTGTAATTTGGATTGGGTGTGAGAGGGATCTGCCTTGTGTGGGCCAATCGGATTTCTGCTGACTCCCATTTTCTTATGTTCTTAGAGGTGTGAGACACGACAAAAAGCCTGCTTCTTAATTTGACAACTTACGAGTTTCAGGCTTTAACCCGGGAACTGCAGGGAGACTCTTAAGAGTTCCCCCGGCGGACTGCGGGGAGACTCTTATGAGCGAGTGAAAAAAAAAATCAACTTTTGACATCGGAAAAAAAAAAAAAAATTTATTTTTATTTTTTTATTTATTTATTTTTTTTTTTTTGCCCCTGGGCCATGCAAAATCTCAGTCCTCTACCTCCCCTCCTTCCCTACTTTCCTCCTCTCCTTCAGTTATCACCTATTTTCCCTGTTATTCCCTTATTCTGAGGTATATTTTCGTGCTAACATTAGCGAGTTGCAAGCAGGGTGTTGTCATCACTGATGGCAAGCGAGTGCAAGAGAGAGAGAGAGTATCGATCGACTGTGTCTCAGTGGCCTTGGGGGAAATTGGCGGGAAAGTAGCTTGCCTCACCCATACATTATACAACTCGCGGGCTATATCTCCGATTTTGACCATCCAAACACTGTTTTCACTTGTTTTATTGTTGTTTCAGGTTAATACCTTTATAATCAACCCATAATAGGCACATATGGATAAGTATTAATGCTATTAACCTGGGAGCTGCGGGGAGACTCTTAACCCGGGAACTGCGGGAAGACTCTTTAGAGTTCGGCCGGCGGACTGCGGGAAGACTCTCTGGAGTAAGTAAAACTAAAAATCAACTTTTTACATCGAAAAAAAAATTATTTTTTATTTTTTTTTTTTTTTTTTTTTTTTTTTTTTTTTTGGCCCCTGGGCCATGCAAAATCTCAGTCCTCTACCTCCCCTCCTTCCCCACTTTCCTCCTATTCCTCAGTTATCACCTATTTTCCCTATTATTCCCTTATTCTGAGGTATATTTTCGTGCTAACATTAGCGAGTTGCAAGCAGGGTGTTGTCATCACTGATGGCCATCGAGTGCAAGAGAGAGAGAGAGAGTATCGATCGACTGTGTCTCAGTGGCCTTGGGGGAAATTGGCGGGAAAGGAGTTTGCCTCACCCATAGATTATACAACTCGCGGGCTATATCTCCGATTTTGACCATCCAAACGCTGTTTTCACTCGTTTTATTGTTGTTTCAGGTTAATACCTTTATAATCAACCCATAATAGGCGCATATGGATAATTATTAATGCTATTAATGGTACAATGAATATTTTAGTGACGAAAAACCTCAAATACGTCAGCACAGGGGGACGTTTTCATTTACCCCCGTGCGCACTTCAGAGGTTAAGAGTTCCCCCGGCGGACTGCGGGAAGACTCTTGAGAGTAAGTAAAATAAAAAATCAACTTTTGACATCGAAATTTTTTGTTTTTTTTGTTTTTTTTATTTTGGCCCATGGGCCATGCAAAATCTCAGTCCTCTACCTCCCCTCCTTCCCCACTTTCCTCCTCTCCTTCAGTTATCACCTATTTTCCCTATTATTCCCTTATTCTGAGGTATATTTTCGTGCTAACATTAGCGAGTTGCAAGCAGGGTGTTGTCATCACTGATGGCAAGCGAGTGCAAGAGAGAGAGAGAGAGAGTATCGATTGACTGTGTCTCAGTGGCCTTGGGGGAAATTGGCGGGAAAGCAGTTTGCCTCACCCATATACAACTCGCGGGCTATATCTCCGATTTTGACCATCCAAACGCTGTTTTCACTCGTTTTATTGTTGTTTCAGGTTAATACCTTTATAATCAACCCATAATAGGCACATATGGATAATTATTAATGCTATTAATGGTACAATGAATATTTTAGTGACGGAAACACCTCAAATACGTCAGCACAGGGGGACGTTTTCAATTACCCCCATGCGCACTTGTTAGGTTAATGGCACAATGAATATTTTAGTGACGGAAACACCTCAAATACGTCAGCACAGGGGGACGTTTCCAATTACCCCCATGCGCACTTCAGAGGTTAAGGAAGATCCTTAAACGGAAAACGGTCTCAAGAGATATTGGAGAGATTCCTAGCCCAAACTGAGAGGCCAGACATGAAACACAGAGGAAGGTGCAACTACCACTAAATAGTTTTTTTGTGGGCAACATCAGAGGACTCTACCCACGACACAATCAATGTAAAGTCCCCCATGTTGGAAGAAATTGCAGAGGAAGATAACTCAATTTTTCTAGCCCTCAGAAACGCACTTGAACGAAAACATTTTGGATGCAGAGATCAATATCCATAATTTCACACTATTCAGAGCCGACAGAGCGGACAGAAGCCACGGAGGAGTAGCACTCTACCTAAGGGAGGATATGGCTGCAAATACCGAAACTTTAATTGCATTCTCAAACGGCACAACAGAGCTACTAGCAGTACACATAAGACAAACCGACATGCTCATCATAATTTTGTACCGACCTCCAAACAGCACAGGGGAAATTTTCAAGGAGGTCACAGAGAAGATACAATCACTTTACAAAATCTGCCAACTCCCGCTACAGATGTCATCATCACAGGAGATTTTAACCTGCCTATCATCAATTGGGCAACCATGAAAATAGACGGAGGATCCAGGGATGAAAAACAGCAAGCCAAGGAGCTAATGACTATCATGGACACTGCATACATGAAGCAATACATCGAGGAACCTACAAGAGGCAACAACACACTGGACTTATTATTTGGCAACAACTTCGACCTGGTACACTCGTACGAAACTGTAAAAACTATAATGTCCGACCACAGCCTCATCAAAGTTAGAACCCTCACACCAGCCACACCACCCAGAAGATGTCAACAGGAATCAAGCCAAATCCCCTGCACCTCTCTGAAAGATCTCAACTTCTACAGCAAAGAAATAGACTGGGACAGACTGAGAGCAGAACTGGCAGTAACTGACTGGAGGGCACTATTCGAAGATAAAAACGTCGACGAAACTCTCAGTATCCTCCAGAAACAATGTCTGGAGACCTGTAAAAACACCATACCACCCAAATCAAGCAGGAAGCAGATAAAACAGATTCCCAGAGATAGAAAAATACTAATGATGAAAACGACGTACTTGAGAGCCAAGCAAAGGAAGACCAGACATGCGCACACTATCACCAAACTACAAGAAGAGCTCGATGAAGTTGAACGAAAACTCATCCAGTCACACCAAGAGCAAAGAACACGTGAAGAACTCCAAGCAGTTGCAAACATACGAGTAAATAGCAAATTCTTCTATGCATACGCAAAAAGGAGACTCGGGAACACCTCAACAATAGGACCGCTTGCAAAACCTACGGGTGAACTTGAGAGTGACCCAATCGAAATGGCCAAGATACTCAAACAGCAATACGAAAGTGTCTTAAGCCCGCCAAATGAAGACAAGAAAATCGATAATGCAACGACCTTCTTTGACAACGCTCCTGGGACACCACATCAACTCTCCTCGGTAACAGTATCAACAGAGGACATAATAGCAGCCATCGACAAGATTGGACCAAACTCTGCAGCAGGACCAGACGGCTTTCATGCCCAACTGCTAAAAAACTGCAAATATCAGCTAGCCTTGCCTCTAAAACTGCTGTGGAGCAAGTCCCTCCGAACTGGATATGTACCACAATCCCTAAAAGAAGGTACCGTCACACCAATCCACAAAGGGGGTAGTAAAGGCATAGCCAAAAATTAACGACCAGTGGTGCTGACGTCACATATTATTAAAATCATAGAAAGAACAATACGAGTTAAGATGGTCAGCTACCTGGAAGATAACGAGGCATTCAACGAGGGTCAACATGGCTTTAGACAAGGCCGCTCCTGCCTTTCACAACTACTATCACACTACGACAAAATCCTACAGGATATTCAAGACGGAGAAAATGTAGACGTCATATACCTAGATTTCGCCAAAGCTTTTGACAAGGTGGACCATGGGATCCTTCTACATAAACTCAAATCACTGGGAATAGGGGGAGACCTTGGAAGATGGCTCCACAGTTTCATCACCAACAGAAAACAAAGAGTCACGGTTCAAGGAAGCCTATCAGAAGCAGGTGGGGTCATCAGCAGAGTACCACAAGGATCAGTACTGGGACCTCTCCTATTCCTCATCATGATGGGAGACATCGACAGGGACCTGGAACACTCAACAGCCTCATCGTTTGCAGACGACACCAGACTCATGAAGAAAATCACCTCACAACATGATGCACAGCTACTACAACAAGACTTGGACAAAATCCTGAAGTGGGCAGAAGAAAACAACATGGCCCTAAACGGAGACAAGTTCGAGCTTCTAAGGTACGGGAACAAGAGAGCACTACAAAACGCCACCAACTACAAAAGTGGACAGCAAGAAATTACTGCCAAGGACACAGTGAAGGACTAGTGAAGGAGTAAATATGAGCAGTGACGCCACTTTTTCCCAGCATATTACCAAAGCCACAACAACAGCAAAACAAATAGCAGGCTGGATCCTGAGAACCTTCCACACAAGAAATGAGAGGTGTATGTTAACACTGTGGAAGTCACTGGTCCTACCACGACTGGAGTACTGCTCTCAGCTCTGGTCTCCCCAAAATGTAGGAGAAATAACAGAAATTGAAGCCACCCAGAGGACATTCACCAGTAAAATCCATGGGTTTCAACACTTTAACTACTGGGAGAGATTCAAGGAGCTGCAGCTGTACTCACTTCAAAGACGTAGGGAGAGATACATCATCATCTACGTCTGGAAGATTTTGGAAAAAAAGGTACCAAATCCAAACATCCAAGAGACTCAACACCAAAGGCGAGGGAGGCTGTGCTATGTGAGGATTACGCCGGGATCAACACAAAAAATCAAATCCCTGATCCATCACAGCTTTGCATACAATGGAACCAGACTGTTCAACTGTATACCAGCCCC
This sequence comes from Lithodes maja, assembly GCA_037953745.1. NCBI lineage: Eukaryota > Metazoa > Arthropoda > Malacostraca > Decapoda > Lithodidae > Lithodes > Lithodes maja. The sequence continues at coordinate 63,857 of JBAKBP010006743.1, read as the reverse complement.
TCTCAGGAACATGACCGGGGTGTCTCCAGACACCTTCAAGAAACACTTGGACATGTGGCTGGCCAAAATACCGGACCGGCCACCAACACCAGGATACCCCAGCGCCAACTCCAACCGACTTTTGGAATGGAGAGTGGAAGAAAGGGAGCTGCCTGGTCGCAGTGGAGCCCCAGCTCAACTGTGTCACTAACGGATGGAATACAACAAAGTGTAACAAAGTGTAAGTGTAAGTTGGAGGTGTAGACATCGATAGTAATTAGAAATGCAATAATTATGGAAGTTTCTGATGGCTAATGAGTATGTAGAATTGGGTATTATATATTGAAAAATTTACTACAATCGTATTTTAGCAGGTAAATCTAGTGAATATCGATAACTACAGCTCCAACTTCCTTATAGTAGTCACATATATTTATATTAGTGTACGGTGATACGTTTTCTGTGAATTGCGCGTTTTCTGTGAATTGGTGTATAGCAACAGGCGTCGCAGCCCGCAGGCGACCTCCATTGTTTATGTAGCCGGCGAATCCCAACAAACATCCTCGAAAATATGGAAAAAGCGACCTATATAGGGATTCGAACAGGTAATATTATGCTCAGAGGTTTCTATGTATATATATCTTTCTTTTCAGAGAGTAGGAGGCCCAGATTTTCCATATATTTCCTATTCCGGCGGATTCTAGCAGTCGCGTCACCTCGATTTGGGTAAGATTAGGCCTAGGCTATTTCGGTAAAAATTGAAGCATTTCTGGTATAGGCCTAGGCTATATATATATATATCTTATTTTGATAATCTTCAAGGACACTACATCCGCCTTATTAGAAACAATTTATTAGGGAAAATAGGGACCAATAGACTCGCCATATTTTTCTCATTAGGCCTATAGCCAAGGCTAGCCTAGTCCGCATGGAGGAATTTCGTTATCGACACTTGACAAAACCCGATTTCAAAGAAAAATAGGACCTAGGCTAGGCCTACACCAAAAATCTGTCAAAGATGTCAAATAGCCTAGCGGGGGTGTGGGGGCGGCAGCCCCCACCCATAATACTAGGATTTGTTAGGTTAGGCTAGGCTAATGTCCGGTAAATCTACAGTTATACTACCCCACCCCCAATACACCCCACCACCTCCCTCCTTCAAAACACGCCTTTTAGCGTGATTTTGGATGGTTCAGCAGACGCGGAAACTGGAAAAAAACTTACCAGTATTTTGATAAACATTTATCATCAACCAGATAGCCTAGCCTACGAGTTTTTCAGGTAATTTGTTATTTTTTATTTGATATACAGTGTTGTTTAACCCTCCAGCCCCGGTTATGTATTATATATATATTCCTCGAAACCCGGGTGTTTTGGCCGAAAAACGTCTAGGCTAGGCTACCGTATATTCGTTAATCAGACTGCTTCCCGCATTCCCGCGCATCCCCAAGCGTAGCTGTGTTATTTACCTGTAAAATGGCATTAAGTAGAGCTCTCTAAGTCAACTGGGTGAGCTGTGATGATGATTTCATTGGAGATAACTTTATGGCCAAACCAGCCACTTTACACCACTTTTCGATACTGAACAACAACATACAGACACACAAGAACAAGCGACGCTCTCCTTCTTGTGGCCGGAGATGCGGAGCGTCGGTCCAGCCGGCTGTTGTTTACATGCGTCGGACCGACGCCTCGCACAGCAAGCTCACAGGCTGTGACGTCGTGGGTGCATATGAGGCCTTCCGGGTACCTGTTACATGCTTTTTTATGGGCGTACATGAGGGCATCCGGGAAGGAAGGGTTAATACCGAGGACCGTCGCATTTTAGTATTTTTAACATTAGGATAGCCTAACCTAACCTAACCTAACCGAAAACTAACCGGTCTAAACCCAGCTCACGTTCCCTGTTTATGGGTTTGCGACGGTCTAAACCCAGCTCACTTTCCCTGGTTATGGGTTCGTGAAGGTTTGTAATACTTCAATGTATCTATTTCAAGTCAAATATACATTTCCGCGCATCATCAAGCCATACTAAGTCTACTACTAATAATACAATATCAACCCATTAGGCCTAGCCTAGTACCAACAGAATAGCCACAAAATAGGGGTAGTATAACAGTAGATTTATCGGTTTAATGTTATTTTAATACCACAAATTTTGTTGATATATTTGAAGATAAATATTGAATCTATATGCTCTAAAGATTATAAGAAAATTTGTTTTAACCCTCGGCAAAACCTAATAAAAAAGTATGATACTAAAATTTCTTTTTCGTAACAAGGTTGTCAATACGGTACTTTGTTACGACCGGGCACTCGGGTACACTAGGGCTCTTACACAGGACTCGAGTATGGCTCGCTGCCACAACGGAAACACACGATCCCAACCCCAGAGTACTGCCAGCCGAACAAAAAACGCCACTACCCTCCAGAGTTCTATCTGCTATAACGGGGTATACAAGAACTCGGTACTAGCGTTTCACACAACAGACTAATAGCAAGACGGGAGTTATCTAGTCTGGTCAACAATCAAACAAAGAAGAAAGTACTACAACACTAAAGAATAGTGTTGGCCGAAGCCGAAGTAATCCACCCTTGAACTAAGAACTTAAGAAGTCCTCCACCCTCTACTTCGGATCGGCACTATTACGTTACGTTAAACAATAGTCCTCGAGCATCAAGCAAGGAATCTTCTGATAAGTTAGATGCTTCTCGAATACTCGTAAGAAGTAAGTATCGGATTTTGAACAGCAATTTAATGAATAACTCACTGGTAATTAAAGGCTTTAAATTGACATAAGAAGAATTATAAGAATAAGCAATAGGATATGGCAAACATTAAGAAGAAGTACTCCGACAATGCACTGGCAATAGCCTACTAAGATTGTGCTCGTGGGCCACTAATCTCTGAAGTAGCTAAGCGTGCCACACATGAAATCAATAGTGCTTAAACAATAATATACATAAGGAGAAGCTTCAATACTATACTGTATCTGCTGGTCGAGCAAAGTCTAGCTGGGATATCTAAGGTTAAGAGACAATGGCTGAGCAAGCGGCTCGTAGCCTAGCGAGGTCCTTAAGACTGTGCGGCCAAATTACGGTAATTGACGGGATGCTCTCTTGAGAGATCCAGATCACTAGTATCTGGTTCTCTCCTGGCGATCCTCTCAAAGTCAAGCAAATGAGATAGCACAGTGTTGGGTGGCACAGGCAAAAGCCCTCACTCGCAACACAGTGCTAAACTCCCACGGTACACAATCAAAAAGACCCCCTAGGCTTCCCACGTCTCCGTTGCAATTGTGCTGGTTCAACCAACCTAGCACTCATAGGAAATCACAACTCGAGGAACCCTATCCCAGTCTAGCATTACCTAAACCAGCAGAAAACAGGAACATGAATAATAGTACACAGGGAAATGCATATACGAGTGCAACAAACATCAATCAATCCTATTCTAGTTAACCCTTCCAAAAATAGGCTATCTAACAGGCACTTATCTCGTGAGAACTCAAGCGATAATACTTTGGCTGACTAAATCTGCACCAAAGGGGTCATGGAGGTTAAACAGGGACGAGAAGGGAAGAAGATAGGCTGTTCAGAGAGTAGAGAAAGTTCACATCAGTCGGAAGAATATGGATAGTTGCAAGGGATATGAGAAGTCGCTTTGCCTGATGAGTTCTGAGGAAAATGCGGCGGGACCTCCCTTTTTATACTCGGCCCTTTAGTGAGCATAACGCCAACTACTAAGGACCGCCCACTGGCAATCATGACGTCATATTCTCTCTCAATCTGGGATCGACAAAGAACTTCCCACGCGCTGAAAGGGAGGAAGGGAGGAGGAAGGAGGGAATTAGGCCTACCGGCCCGCGTGGCGCACTCACTGACCCCCGCCACGTAATATCCCTCTCTCTCTCCTCTCATCATTACATACAAGTCCCACACACAATACTTATATCTAATGATATAAAATAGAACTCGTTGACTTAGAAGAAAACAAAATACATAATGATAATACTTATAGTACAACGGTTCACATAAACTGAGTTAGGAAACTCTACACAGACTACAGCCAAAGTTCCTGCCCTGACGATCCTAGCGAGAGTGGGGCCTGACTGGGCGTTCTGTACAGCATGCTCATACTCGACATGCGTCACAACTTTCAGTCATCGATAGCTCTAAAGATCATATGAAAATGTGTTAAACCCTCGGAAAAACCTAATATAAAAGTATGGTACTAAAATTTAATTTTCGTAACAAGGTTGTCAATACGGTACTTTCCTGTTATCAATGTACAATCAAGCTGAAGATTGCAGAGTGAATACCATAGACTTCATCGACTTTTTTTTCATCTTCGTATAATCGACAGCCAATTTTTTTATTAAGGGATTAGTACTCAACCAGCGGGGGTGTGGGGGCGGCAGCCCCCACTCATAATACTAGGTTAGGTTAGGTAAGGTTGTTAGGTTAGGCTAATGTCTTTTCAAATCACTATCGAGGGGCTGTCTCAACATCGATCGATAGGCCTAATGGGGAAAATAGGTTTTCCCGAGATTTCTAATTACTGTAATTACAAACACTATATATTGATGCAAATGACCAATTTTGTTTATAAAAAACACTTGGAAAATTTGTGGTATTAAAATAAAAAAATTCCGATTTATCTAATGTCCTTTCAAAGGAGTATAGGCTAGTAAACACTAGGATAGCCTATACCTGGTCAGAGGTAAGAAGAAGAAGAAGAGTCCTGATGTAGTCTCCTTGAATGTTACCCTGCAGCTGTCTCGAGTTGGTATAGGCTACATACCTGATTGTTTCACGTCCAATACAGATTGTGGGCCGCAGGAAGTTACATAACAGTGAAAAAAATTGAATAGGCCTAGTCACCTCACTGATATACCGGTAATTTTAAGGAAAGGATGTAGTATCCGGGCGTACGGTCCGACGGTCGTCATATTTACATAGGTTGATCGCTCGCGGTTAAGTTCCCGTATATTTTTTCTGTTATTCGACCCCTGCTGGCAATATATATGATGACAATAAGTCAAGGGGGGTGAGGGGGGCAAAAAAAAACTTCAACCTATTATTGTATCCCACGGCATTCAAAATCAGAAGGGGGCTCTGTCCCTCTTCACCCCCCATGATGCATAGAAATCATCATATATGTTGCCAGTATAGTAGGGGGCCTAGAGGTACAGTTTTTAAAGGGTTTTATATTTTACTTACAGTGGAGCACTGAATTTGGCGCCGTCTAAGTTGGCGAAATTAAACATTACCATACCCCAAAAATGTCAAAATTCCACGTTCACGCTAAAATATTCGATCTTGGCGCAAAAATCACAGTCGAAACCCGAAAAAGAGAGCAAAAATAATGAAAGACTCGACATCAAACTAGAAAACGCAAAAAATAGTGAACTGAACTGCAGGAATCTGTCATTGTCAAGGTGTTTGATGCTTGGAGGCAAAATTGGAGTTAATCCAATATCCAGATTTCGAGCGTCACTTGTGAAAGTTGCTGCCGTGGCGGCGCCATATTGACCCATCCTACTTAAAGTACGGTAAATTTGTGGGTGCGTTTGGCAAGCATGTAGTATTCGGGCTTACCGCCCACCTTGTTTACACTACGCGGACGTTTCCGTCTATTTTGACTGCCGTGGCATACAATAATATGTTGTATGATGACTTATTATCATCATCATATATATTGCCAGGAGGGGGCAAATAACAGAAATAATAGCCGTCAAAATAGAAGGGAAGTTAACCGCGAGCGATCGACCCATGTAAACATCACGACCGTCACGACCGTACACCCGGATACTACTGTGCATCCTTCCCGTGCGTTTTGAAGTTTTATTTGTTTTTAGGACTAACAAGATTTATTATTTTTAAAACTACAGTACTGTATTATAAAAATATATACCAGACGTCCGACGACGACGCTGCCGTGTGAGACTTGTTGAAAACCGGTACAGGAAGTTTCGACGCTGTTCGTATTTTTGTGTGTGTGTGTGTGTTGTTTTTTAAACTTGCCTTATTTAGGAAGCCCTAGTCCCTAATCTTGTTAAAAACTAATAAAACTTCAAAACGCACCCACTAATTTACCGTACTTTTAGTAGGATGGGTCACTATTTCGGTATTGTGTAAGCGCTTTTTATAGGAGGTGGGGAGTGTTAGTGCTACTATTGGTAATTATAGGGAAAAGGCTCGCACTCTTATTTTGGTCAATATTTATGAGTCGCACCACAGCTGGGATCTCATTTCTAATGGTATTTTTGGGTTCCTATGCTTCATTGCTATATACTTTTTATCCACGGGAAAATATATTTTTTTCTTGGCTTAATTTTTTTTTTTAGCATTAACCTAACCAAGAAACCTAACCTAACCTAACCTACAGTAATAGCCCCAAATACATTTTGGTTAAGTTAGGTTAGGTTTTTTTGGTTAGGTTAACCCTTCCTACCCGGGCTGCCTTAGGTAAGGACAGCGCGGCTGAAGGGCCGCAACCCGGTATGCCTTACAAAAGGCATTTGCTTGAAAGCGTGCTTTAAAATTCGCGGGGGCAAATTTTACTTTGCGTGGGCGATCGTAGCGCCACCAAGCCTCAACTACCACTCTTATCAGTTCCTACGTTGCCGCCATTGAGAGCTACAGCAAAAAAATGAATTCCGACGCGTCCGATACTGTGCAATCTCCCGCGCGTCCCAGTGCTACCCCGCTTGCAACATCTACACCTCTGCCAACCGAGAAGAAAAGGAAAGTAAGGAAAGTGAAACGTTTGCTAAGTGACAGTGCAATACAACGTGCACTTTTCAACCAGGATTTGAGCAGTGGTGAAAGCTCTGTGGACAAAAACCTCTATATTCAGAGTAGAAGTGGGAGCGAAATTGACGATTTTGTGGGATTTGGTGCTGATGACAATGTGGATTTATTTGAGGGGGGTGATAGTAGTGATGATCCTGATGTGGAAGTGGTGGAGGAAGGTGCTATTGAAGTACCAAGTGTGCTAGAGCCAACCCCTTCGCCTAGTTTCGTAGGTCCGGGTAGGCCTAGCCCTAGCCCTACGCCAGGACCTTCCCCTTTGCCTGCCCGTACGCCCTTGAAAGTGGGTAAATACTTCTATAAGAAGTCTTTGGTGAAAAGTGCAGCCAAGAAAGCACGCAGGGATGCAGAAAAAGTGAGGGAAGGCGTAGATAGTGAGAGTGACGCCGACCCAGGCCTAGCAACCACCCGCATTCCTTTGTCACGACGCCTCGACCCGGGACGCCGGGAGGGCCACCCACAGCCCTCAGCTTCATCTGTCCCTCAAGATGACCAAAGGGCCTCTGGAAGTGCGCCATTGGCCTCCCGCAGTGTGTCACCACAGGCCCCGCATCGTAGGTCATTATTTCCTGCGGAAAAGTCCCCGGCTAGCCGCAAAAGGAGCCCAACTCCCGAGGCCGAGGCTCCCATTGCTCAACCTCCCGCAGCCCCACGCCGCCGACGCCCGGTCTATTCTTCACCAGAGTTGTCTCCTGAAGAGGATGCTGACGACCCCAACATTGCCCCAGATGACCTGACGTCGCCTGAGGAAGAGGAAAACGAAGAGGAAGAGGAAGAGCGAGTCCCGACAAGAAGAGTCAAAGGACCTCGAGGTCGTGGACGTGGTCGGCCTGCCGACGCCGCTGCCCCTGGGGTTGGGCGTGCAGGGCGTCCGCCTGGGCATCCGCATGGCCAAGGGCGTGTGCCAGGGCGTCCAGGGCGTGTGCCTGCTGCAACTCCACGTCCTCGTCCTCGACCTGCTGAAATGTTTGTGTGGTCAGATGGGGCGGATTTTGTGCCAGATTTTCCTGCCTTTGACGAGGTACAACAGGGTTCTGGGGTGTCACCAGCATATCCCTGTGGCCCAAATGCCACACCCAGTGAACTTTTCTGTGGCTTCTACGACAATGAAGTCATGGAATACCTTGTCAAAGAGACAAATCACCACCAGGCTATATGTTCAAACTTTCTTGGCAGGAAGACAAGTGCAAAGATGGTGGCATGGAGAGCTCTCACTGTGGCAGAATTATATGTGTTCTTGGCACTCACAATGCTGATGACACACATAAAGAAGCACGTTCTGGCCGACTACTGGATAACTGGCGACCTCACAACGACTCCAGCATTTGGCAAATTCATGTCAAGGGATAGGTACTTCGACATCCTCTCATATTTCCACCTGACTAATAACATGCATGTCCACGAGCCCGACACACTCTGGAAGATCAGGCAACTGTATGACATGATACGTCATCGGTTTTCCACCTACCTGGTTCCATTTCAGAAGCTGTGCATCGACGAGTCTCTGGTCCTGTTCCGTGGTAGGCTGCACTTCCGACAGTATATCCCGTCAAAGAGACACCGCTTCGGCATCAAGCTCTTCGTCCTCTGCGACTGCAAGACGGGATATGTGCTCGACTTTATAGTCTACAGCGGCAAGGGTGGTGAAGTCCAGATTGACCCCCTCATTGGTTTTGGCGGCGCTGTGGTAAAGAGGATGATGGAGAGGTACTTCCATGACAACCACGTCCTCTATACTGACAATTATTACACGTCGCCTATCCTCGCCAAGTACCTCCATGACCGCAAGACCGGAACTGTCGGCACAGTGAAGGGGAAGAGGAAGGGCATGCCAGCCTACCCAACCAAAACTAAGAAGACGGACATCTTCCATAAGAAGAGTGGCCCCATCCTCTCCATCCACTGGCATGACCAGCGCAAGGTCAACCTCCTCACCACATGCCACAAAGCAGAGATGGTCCCCACAGGGAAGGTGGACCGAAAAACGAAGAACCCTGTCACGAAACCAGCTGCTGTTCTGGACTACAACCTGAACATGCGCCTCGTCGACAAGTCCGACATGCAGATGGGCTTCATAGACTGCCTGCGAACATCTTGCAGGTGGTACAAGAAGTTTGTCCTGCATACAGTAGATATGTCTGTCCTCAACGCGTACAACATCTACCGTTTGAGGTGTCCAGTCATCAAATACAAGAGCCTGCGGACCTTCCAAAAGCAGCTGATACATGAGCTCCTGGTAAAACATGCGGGTACACCAGGGAGGCCACTACAAGGACCAGGCATGATGGACAGAATAGGGTGTGCCGACTTCATCAGAAAGCACCAGCTCGTCGCCCTTCCTTTCCAGGGTCCTAACAGCCGAATAAGGATGCAGAAGAGGTGCTATGTGTGCACCCGCACAACTCGACGACCAAGCAAACCCACAAAAACCACTTGGCAATGCCTCGAGTGTCAGGTGGGACTGTGTGCCGGCACCTGCTTCAATGATTTCCACACTCTGGCAAACTATTGAAGTGTAAGTGACAGTGATAGTGACACTCAATAATAATAATATAACTAAGTATAAGTGAAAGAGACACATAAGTAATAATAAGTGCCTTCAGAACAATATGAACAAGTGAAAGTGACACTAAAATATATATTCCTAACAATAAAGAAGTGAAAATTACACTATCAATTACCATAGTCCAGTATAAATAATCATAACTACTATAATAATGACTATAAAACTAAGTCTAAGTGAAAGAGACACACATAAGTAATAATAAGTGCCTTCAGAACAATATGAACAAGTGAAAGTGACACTAAAATATATATTCCTAACAATAAAGAAGTGAAAATGACTATCAATTACCATAGTCCTGTATAAATAATCATAACTACTATAATAATAGCAATAAAACTTAAGTATAAGTGACAGAGACACAAATTACTTCAGAAAAATATATTTATTGAGTGAAAATATCATAATAACAATAATATATGGCATAATAAACAATAAAACACTAAAAAATCGCTTCCCGCCATAATTCAAGGTAGAGCGACGAGTCAAAACGTTCGTCGTAGCCTGGGCCGCGGTTGAGCGTTCGGACGCGTCGAGGTAAATACGCGGCAAAAGTTACCTCCACTTCCATCATCATAACTCCTGAACTACTTGAGCTAAAATGCTCTACTCAACGCCATTCTACACGGGAAGGTAAGGCGCCCATTTTGACATCTGTTTGATTATTGTAGGTAGTATATTAAGCGAGATTAGCCTTAGTTTACTTTTGTTGTGTTTTCAGCCAGATCGCCCGGATACAGCCTCCGTCCTTAACAAAGGCTGCCCGGGTAGGAAGGGTTAATGCAAAAAAAAAAAAAAAAAAAAAAAAAAATCCTGTGGATTTTTTTTTTTTTTTTTTTTCTATGTGATTGAGGGAGGCAAAAGGCATAACTGCCTATAGCGAGTGCCTCCCCCATAGTTGAAAGAGTGACAGGGCCAAAATCAAGGGACATTCGAGCCAAAATGCCTGGACACACAGAGTTTGAAGCAATTTAAGTCATAGGAAGAGGGAAAGACTGATTCTGGGAGAGAGTTCCAGAGCTCAGCTGTTGAGTAGAAGAAAGTTTGAGAGTAACGTTTCACTCTTGGGTTGGAGAGTTGCACAGAGTAGGGGTGGGATTGAGTTGCAAGACGGGTACCACGTGCCCTACGTAAAGGAGGTGGTATGCACTGGGATAGCTCTGAGGAACACTGATTATTATAGAAGCGATAGAATAGCGAGAGAGATGCAACATTGCGGCGGAGAGAGAGAGATTGCAGAGAGTTGGTGAGTGGACGGGAGTTAATGATACGAAAGCCCTTCCTTTCAACTTTGTCTAGGAGAGCGGTGTGAGAGGAACCTCCCCACACATGTGAACAATACTCAATACAAGGGCGCACTATGCCCCTGTACAGAGCAAGAAGCTGTGCAGGGGAAAAGAACCCCCTAAGGCGGTTGAGCACACCCAGCTTCTGGGAGGCTGCCTTAGCAAGACTGGTAATATGGTCCTTCCAAATGAGAGCAGAAGAAAAAGAGACACCAAGAATATTGAGAGAAGATGAAGGGTTGATTTTTGTATTGTTGAAGAATAAGGGATAGTCCGCTGGGAGATCCTGACGGGTAGATAGATGGAGAAATTGGGTTTTGGAAGCATTAAAGTTAACAAGGTTTTCTCTGCCCCAATTGGAAATTGTATTTAGATCAGAATTTAAGAGTTCTATGGCTTCATTACGTTTGTTGTTGAGAGATTGCTGGCTGGGGCGTTCTGAAAAACTAATGGAGTAGTGTAAGGTTGAGTCGTCTGCGTATGAATGGATGGGAATTAAGGTACAGTTAAGGAGATCATTTATAAAAATTAGAAAGAGAATAGGAGATAGGACAGAGCCCTGAGGAACACCGGAGTTTATAGGGTGAGGAAGTGAACAATGGCCGTCCACAACCGCGGCTATGGAACGGCCGGAAAGGAAATTAGAGACAAAGGCACAGATGGAGGGATAGAAACCGAAGGAGGGTAGTTTAGAAATTAAAGATTTATGCCAGACTCTATCGAAGGCTTTCGATATGTCTAGTGCAATAGAAAAAGTCTCACCGAAGTCCCGAAAGGAGGATGACCAAGAGTTAGTAAGATATGAAAGAAGATCACCAGTAGAGCGACCCTTAAGGAAGCCATACTGGCGATCTGAGAGCAGATTATGAGAAGAGAAATGCTTAAGAAATTTGGAAGCAAGAATAGTTTCAAAAACTTTAGAAAGACAAGAGATAAGAGCAATTGGACGATAGTTGGAGGGTTGAGAGCGGTCACCCTTCTTTGGGACAGGTTGAATGTGAGCAAACTTCCAGCATGAAGGGAAGACGTTAGAGGATAGACAGAGACGAAAGAGTTTGCCTAGGCAGGGAGTCAGCACGGAAGCACAGTTTTTGAGAACAACAGGAGGAACACCGTCCGGACCGTACGCCTTATTAGTGTTAAGCCCAGAGAGGGTAAAAAGTACATCTTTAGAAGAGATTAGGATATTAGGCATAAGTAAGAGAGAGGAGGGCGGAGAGGGAGGAATAGGATAAAAAGTATATAGCAATGAAGCATAGAATAATAGGAACCCAAAACTACCATTATAAATGAGATCCCAGCTGTGGTGCGACTCGTAAATATTGACCCTTATTTTTCATGTTTTCCCCACAGATTTTGATAAATGAGTGTTTTCATAGTTTTAGTTATAATTCCAATGTGGGGGGGTTGACCCTCCCGTGACTTATTGACAATCATGTAGCGGCTCGCTTGGTGTAGTGACTAGCGTCTCGGACTTCCACCCAGAAGGCCCGGGTTCGCGCCCACGCTCGGCGCATTAAAGATTTTTCACAAGCACTGAGTCGTTACCATCCCTCATGAGCAAAGGGATGGGGTAGTAGTACAGGACCCCAATGGAAATACGCCTAATCGGCCTTATTGAGCTATCCTTAGCTAGCTTAGCATGCGCTAGCTTTAAGAACTATTATTATTATTATTATTACCAGCAGGGGGTAAATATTAATTATAATCCATAATGAAGACTTTATTAAACAGTGAGGACATCAGAGGGAGTGATGGGACTGCTTTTTGCAGTAATATCATGTTTTATAAATGTGATCAAATTATTCTCCCACAGTGGATAATACAAAGTACAGTAGGCTATAGTACTGTATAAGGATTCCATAGACCTACATTGTCCTTAATAAATTATTTATGATAAGGTGGCAAGCAGCCGAGCCTCTTCTGAATAATTATCCTACTATCACCCTGGTAATAACCTATTAACTGTGTTGGTGGTGTAGTGGTTTAGGTGCTTATGTTCTGGGTGTGGTGTCCCGAGTTGGAATCCTGGGAGGACCATATGCTTTCATTAGTTTATTAAAGTACGGTGGCACTAATAAGTCATGTCTCAGCTGTCATTACGTTTGGCTTGCTCTGTGCTGTATTAATGTCTGTCAGATGTTGAATAGGGTGGGTAAGTGTAGGAACATGTTTGAATATTTCACTCGATATGAAGAAATGAAGCTTATATATTGCTGATACCAATTATTGATGAAAACATACTTGGTGCCGAGACATCACTTATTAGCACGACTGTACATTGGGGTTTATAATTGATGATTAATGTTAAGAACGGGGTGTTACTTATTTAATAAACACGATAAACATTACAGGTGTGACAACAGAGGTCTTCAAGAGGGAACTGGATAAGTTTCTGGCTACCATCCCGAACCAAGCAGGAGCTCCGGGACATACCGGTACCTCATCACGCCCAGCAGCCTCCAACTCCATCATGTCCCAGTTGGAGTATGTACAAGACAGTGAAGGGTTGCGGCGACGCTGTGGCCTTGCCTCGGGGATCAACGAGGGACCAACATTCTCTTGAGGCAAAAGCGCTTCAAGGTAACTTCAAGGTAAGTCTTGAAGGTGATGGAGGAGTGCACAGGGCAGAGTTCCCTTCCACCCAGTATGTCTATCTATCTACTGTATATACTCATGCCCAATCCCCACTTTCCGTTTTTTTTTCCCCCTTTGTTTTGTGCGTTTTTTTTTTATTTTTATTTTTTTTTTTTGGGGGGGGGGGGTAATACTCATGCCCAATCTCCACTTTCCCTTTTTTTTTGGGGGGGGGGGGTAATACTCATGCCCAATCTCCACTTTCCCTTTTTTTTTGGGGGGGGGGGGGGGGGTAATACTCATGCCCAATCTCCACTTTCCCCTTTTTTTTTGGGGGGGGGAGTAATACTCATGCCCAATCTCCACTTTCCCTTTTTTTTTTGGGGGGGGGGGGGGGGGGGGGGGGGCATTCTGTATCCCATGCTAACCATAATTTGATCCCTCCCCATTTCATTAGTGGTGGGCGTTGACCGTTAAGATTGCTGGATAATGGGTAAAAACTGTAATGCGACTGTCCTTTGTATATAGAACCCGCATATACTGTATCGCGGGGCCTAAATTTTAATTGAACCGCCAGTATTGGGAAATTAGTTAGATGCGCGAAGTAGCCTACTATAACTCGAGCGCGATGTCAACAAACGATCTACGTTACTCCCGCTAACGCAACTTTTCCACCGAGTTATCTTTATATCTAATATTATTAATATTAAAGTTTTCCCCATTGTTTTTTTAGTGTCTCTTACACCAGAAAAGGGTGTAGCTTGGTGTTGGATGTGTGGAAACCGAAAACAAATCTGTATTAAATCCTTGGTGGTACCTGTCAAATGCGCGGCCCTATAGTAAAATCACACATAATCAATAATCACTAATAAATTGTTGAACGAATATAAACAGACCGTAGTTGCGGTCAGCAGTGCAACTCCGCGGCATTCGGACGAAGCTCGGAATTACCGCCTAACTCTGTCTTATTTCTCACCTCACACAATAACTACACAATTTAGTGTTCTAGTCTTCACCCATCGCAAAACAACGCCCATATCTGCCTCTGGTATGTATAAAAACTTGGTTAGGCCATTTATTTGCCGAGATATGAGTATCGGTAAATGCCGATTATCGGGAATAAACACCGAATCCTAGGCTTCCGTCCGGCATACTGACCTAATTAATTTCATCATCAAAACTGAACCACTTGGTCTAGAGACTTCTAGTTATCACCAAACGCAAGACAACAACGACAACTTCCGCTGGATATTTATAACCTCGGTTAGGCCATTTTTTGGCGTATTTATAAGCGTGGCAAAATCCCGAGAATTCAATATTTTACCCGGTAGCAGAACACCCGCGGAAATACAAAAGTCGCGAGGGGCCGGATCCTGGGGGGTTGTGTTCTTTTATTTCAAAATGATATTTTATTAAGCGTTATTTCCATATAGCGATTTTGATAAGTTCCTTTGCCTTTATCTTGTGTCGTCCCTGTTTTGGTTTGTTTATTTTGTAAATTTTACATTATGATTTAAATTTGTATGTATGTATGTATGTATGTATGTAATATATATGTACACTCACTCCAAGAAGTATCTGCACCCCTATGCTGATCATCTGGTGTGTACAGCTTGGTAGGGTTGGCACCTCTGCCTGCAACTATATCCATGTGTCAGAGACGATCGTCTCTGATACATGGATATAGTTGCAGGCAGAGGTGCCAACCCTGTGCCAGACTGTTGTCTGCCAATAACACACACAATGGGTGGCCCAAGAATCCAATCGTCAACATCACAAGATCATTGATTTTCCCCTTTTTAGCTGGTTCGTTGCTATAATTTTTTTCAATTAATCCTATTTTCAAGTACAGTACTGTACTGTAGAGTATTTTATGAATACTTGGTCATGCATCAGTTTGCATTGTAGAGCACGCAACAAGTCCAACGCCAAACCAATTGTTTTTCTTGATTTTTCTAAGGCAGTAGATCACATGTTTGTGGCCATACGCTCGACGGGCCAGCTATTGCACTAAATTATAATGTAAAACTTGCAAAATAAAGTCACATATTCCATGATGCTTTTTGTTAAGCTTATAGCAGCGTTCCAGGCATCCCGGTCTTGGGCATTCTTCTTAGTCAGTCCTTTGGCTGCGATATCAGTTTGTAGTACAGGTCTCCCTCGATTTACGATTGGGTTACGTTCCTGAAAACCCGATCTTAAATAGAAAAATTGTATAGCGAACCCTCAAATTACTGGGGTAAATGGGGATGCGTTCTCGGCCCTACCCAAACGCCTAAAAAACTATAATAATATCGTAAATTGGGGCATTGGATAGTGAGGGAGACGTGTACCTGATCCCACATCTTTCTTGGTCAACCTCTCCTTGCAACTCCCTCCACATTGATACTTTCTGAACCCAATTATTGTCGTTCACCCTTTCCACATGTCCATACCATCTAAGCCTATTTTTACGCATATCCTCAATAGTACTCCCAATGCTTAATTACCCTCCCGAGTTGTACAGTACCATTACGCTATCAAGACAAATTAACTAGAATTGATTGTAGTTTTTCCTATGACTTTTTTATGAAGTGTTATTAAAAGTTGTTGTAATTTCAGGTGACGACTCTAGTGGAGCATGATGATAGCCCCCTCCAAAGGTGTCCAGTACAGAGCTGACTCCCTGGTGCCCCCCCCCTGCCCAGCCACCACCACCACCACCACCACCACCACCACCACCACCACCATCATCATCATCATCATCATCATCATCACCAGGATAAAGACCCCACTACCACCACCACCACCACCACAGGGGAACGGGCCTCAGTCACAAGTTCTGCTGGGATACCTAACTTCACACAGGTACATTAACTAGAAAATTGTTACAGTATCTTTTGCTGGGGACCCCAAATAGGCCTGGGTTTCTGGGTATTTCTCCTGGATGACCTAGATGTATGTGATTTTGTGTTTTGTTTTCCTGATATGTTGTGATGTCCCTGTTCGGGCCATGTCTCGATTCGGCAACCCCCATAAAAAAAAAAAAAAAAAAAAAAAAAAAAAGAGAGGAGGAAAACTGGGGCAAGTGCCAGAGTATATACAAACAGTACAGGTACAGTTGGTCAATGATGAAAGTATACAGTTTTCGTCTGCTATAGCCACACATAGTTTGTCATGTTGGCAGCCCTGGTAGCCATATCTCAGAGCCCGCCCACCTTATACAGGGTGTTTAAATAAAAACGTGTTCCTGGACTTAGTTGTCAGACGGAAATATGAATATATTGCTCTATAATCTTTGACGTGAATATCACTTCGGAGATATTAAACACTTAATGTTATTGATAGATATACAAGAAATGCGAGAGTGAAAACGAAAATCAAAACGTCTACCTATATACGATATTTCAGTGGAATACAGGTCCATTTTCACACGTGGTAATATGTGGCTAATAATGTAGGGTATGGTGATATGAATGTTGCAGTTGGTTTGCAGGTGTTCCGCTGATAAAAATAATAATAATAAATAAATAAATAAATAAAAATCACAAATAAAGCTTCATTATGCTTCGAGGACTGACTCATAAAGCAATGGCGCTCGCAAGATGAGTAAAATTGCTGGGTCATTACCCTATTGAACACACAGGCTTCCTTACGTCCACGTTTAAGAATTAGATTTTTGTGTATCTAAAGTAGACGAATATGGAGTGGCTATAAAAGATATGATATACACTTAACATTATAACATTCATAATAAATAATGAGTAGAAAGAGGAATCTAATAATACTTGTTAATTAATAAGTAGGTAAATATTGATATTTCACTTTCATCCCCAAGACGATTATATGTGATCCAAAGGGCAATGAAACGGAGGCGAGCGACGGTTTGGGCTAGTGGAAAGGCTGTCATGGCTGCCAACATGACAACCATGTGTGGCTATAGCAAACAAAAAACTGTATACTTTCATCCTTGACCAACTGTACATACATTTCATCCTTGACCAACTGTACATACATTTCCTCCTTGACCAACTGTATATACATTTCATCCTTGACCAACTGTACATACATTTCCTCCTTGACCAACTGTACATACATTTCATCCTTGACCAACTGTACATACATTTCATCCTTGACCAACTGTACATACATTTCCTCCTTGACCAACTGTATATACATTTCATCCTTGACCAACTGTACATACATTTCCTCCTTGACCAACTGTATATACATTTCATCCTTGACCAACTGTACATACATTTCATCCTTGACCAACTGTACATACATTTCATCCTTGACCAACTGTACATACATTTCCTCCTTGACCAACTGTACATACATTTCCTCCTTGACCAACTGTACATACATTTCCTCCTTGACCAACTGTACATACATTTCCTCCTTGACCAACTGTACATACATTTCCTCACTTTAATTTGTTTTATTCTTGAAAAAAAAGGTACTGTCAGCGAATCAACCTTTATTATGTTTGTCTGTAAAATGTCTTGCTATTACGCAATTTTTATTCTCAACTTGTTAATGAAGCATATACTGTATACTTAAGTACAGTACCATAGTTTTCCCCAATTATTGAACTGTGTAATAATGAAACAAAATAAATTATATTGTAAAACTTGCAAAACAAACCAAACCAGGAACAACACAATATATAGACAAAAGAACTTACATCAAAATCTATACATACATACATACTGTACATACAAGTTTAAAGACTGTTTTGTCCACAGATAATGTGCTTACAGTCTCAAAATGTATCTATCTATCGATACAAATCGCTATATGGAAATAACGCTTTAGTTAAAATGTAAAACTTGCAAACTAAACAAACCAAAATTGGGACAAGGACAATATAAAGTCAAATTAAATTATCAAAATCGCTATGTGGAAACAACGCTTACTAAAATGAAAATTATTAAATAAAAGAACACAATCCACCACATAGGGTGTACATTACTACATGAGCAAGTTAATCTGTTTCCAAAATATACATTAAAATTAAAATGTAAAACTTGCAAACTAAACAAACCAAAATTGGGACAAGGACAATATAAAGTCAAATTAAATTATCAAAATCGCTATGTGAAAACAACGCTTACTAAAATTTAAATTATTAAATAAAAGAACACAATCCACCACATAGGGTGTACATTACATTGAAATTGAATAACACAAAACCAGCACATAGAATGTACATCACTATAAATTATGAGCAAGTGAATCTGTTTCTCAGGCAAATTAATTGTACATACAGTATTGTATTGTACTGTATTCATATTTGTTCACCAACCAACTTTACTTCTAAAAAAATTTCCTTTGCCCCTCAACTTTCTCTTCATAATTGCTGAGAGGGGCACAGGGCCTTGGGTGGGGCTTTGGTTTCCCGGGCGTTTCCGCCCGGGTCGGCAGGAAGGGTTCTGTGGGGGCGCTCGGTTATGGCCTTGGCCTTGCTCGGGGCCTTGGGGCTGTTCGGCCAGGCAGCTTGGGGAACAACAACAACAACTTCTAAACTCAATTAATGAAATCAACAAATACATGTGGCACCCCAAGGACTTGAACCTAGGATACTCACACCGAAATTCCCCGCATTTATGCATTACCGGTACCCTATCAAGACAATGTCCTCTCGTCATGTTCAAGGAATTTGTAAATTTGGGAAGTGAAGCACGTTCTGGTTAAATATTTAATATTGTACATGAATAAAGAAACTTCTATTTGTCAAGATTATCTATTTACAAAAATTTGCAATTTGACAAGATATTTACCCTTTCAGGTCCAGGGGTTGCTGTTTAGTATTCAGAAATATAATTATCTTAATCTCATAATTACCTCTCCAAAATTAGTTTTCTGGCCACAACTCGCTCAAACACAACTGCAGAGGTTGAAGTAATTTAACTAAAGGTTTCTAAACACCCCTCCTGATGGTCACAAGATTTTTGCCCTGTAAGGGCACAATCGCGTCCAGCAGTGCACGAAAGGTTTAATAATAGTACAAAATACAGTCAGCTCTCCTAATACGTGGCTGGGGGGTCGGAAAAAACACAAAATTCTCAATAAGTGTCTACAGTTCCTAATAAGCGTTTTGGGAGACCAAAAGTGGCCATATCCGCCCTTTTTACCTAATACACGTGGACACCCATCATTTCGCATGGCACCAGATATCATATGTTGATATTACTTACCACATAGACTTTATTTGAAACCATAGTCATATTTAGCATACCCCCAGTAATACAAAACATACTGTATATGTATTACAATTTTTTTTTTTAGAAAAAATTGGGAATGAGCCTGAGCAAATAGATAGAAATAGGTAGAAACTCATCGTCATGTTTCCGCGGCTTTCGTCAGACACGGCACTTGCCTTGACTCTGTTTTGATAGTCCCGGGCATTCAATTCCTTCATCATTACTACCAGGCCCACCATCCCTATCACTGAATGCACTAGAGGCCATAAACGTGAGAGATACAAGGTTTAGGATTGTGTTGTTTTATTTTATAACTATTTTTATTTTAGTAAGCGTTATTTCCACATAGCGATTTTGATAAGTTATTTTGCCTTTATATTGTGTTTGTCCAAGTTTTGGTTTGTTTAGTTTGCAAGTTTTACATTTCAATTAACAAATAAAGCAAGTAAAAGGCGGGTGTACTTAGAGAGCGTCTTGACTAGTGTTGGCGGCCGTAACTTGCGCAAGTGACGCTGGGATTTTGGATTCACCCGAGTCACTCAGATTTCGCCTCCAAGCAAGAAACACCTTGACAATGGCAGTTTATATTATTATTAATATTTTTTTTATTTTTTCTGGGTCTTCTCCTGGATGACCTAGATGTGTGTGAATTTGTTGTTTGTTTTTGTGTGTTCGTTGTTTTGTGTTGTCCCTGTTCTTGCTGTCTTGAGTCCCCCCCCAAAAAAAAATAAATAAATAAATAAATAGGAAAAGTGGGGATTGGGCCTGAGTAAATAGATAGATAGATAGATTTTGTATTCCATACACAAAAATATATATACAGTATAGGGCATACAGTACACCCTGATGGTCCATATCACATTCAAAATTAATTCACTTGTTTGTTTATGTTTTCTAGTTTGGTGTTTTGAGTCTTCAATTATTTTTGCTCTCGTTTTCGGTGTAATTTCTGTCTTGATAGCGTAATGCATAAATGTGCGGAATTTTGGTGTGAGTATCCTAGCTTTGAGTTCTTGGAGTGCCACATGTATTTGTTAATTTTATTAATTGAGTTTAGAAGTAAAGTTTGTTAGTGAGAAAATATAAATTTTTATCTGTCTTATTGTTCATGATTTAATCCACTCTTGGTTGGTATTTAGGGCAAAAATGTTCAAATTAGGCAATTTTTTGTTTCGAGGTGTCTACCATAAGTTATGTTTGTAGGAATAGGATTTACACCATACCCGAAAGAGGAGTTATGGCGTTCCGATCTTACTTTCAACCATCTAGACAATTTTACCAACACACCTAAACTTCGTTTGATGCGAAAATATCCTCCCGAAAATATACCCTGGGCGGGAGTTGGAACCCGGGACCCTTGGGCTACGAGACAGTCACCTTACCAGTTAGACCAATAGAGAGATCTTACTTGGCCTGTTTGGCTCAAGTATATTTCCGCATCTTGTTCAGTTTAGGCTAACCTATTTTTTACATGTTGTTCCTAATACGCGGAATCCTAATACGCGCCATCATGTGTCGGCCATATAGGCGTGTATAATTTATTATAAGCTAACCACATAAAAACTTTTACAGATTGGTGTTGGGTTCCCTGATGTCAGAAGTATAGGACAACCGTTGGAGGACCAGAACAGGACACCTTCCACTACACGGGGGCCATTGGATACAACTGTTTGACCAACAATAACAACTGCCAAAATAATGTGAGTCTTTAAGAATTTAATCAATATTTTTACTGTTCTTTTGATGATAATGTATTGTTAATGTTTAATTCCTTGAACGTGACGATAGTGCGTTGTTATGTTTGCGATTAGTATGCTTGGGAAACAGATTAACTTGCTCATGTAGTAATGTACAC
Source organism: Lithodes maja (assembly GCA_037953745.1). Classification (NCBI taxonomy): domain Eukaryota; kingdom Metazoa; phylum Arthropoda; class Malacostraca; order Decapoda; family Lithodidae; genus Lithodes; species Lithodes maja. Next base: position 42,596 of record JBAKBP010006743.1, on the reverse strand, counting down.
CCTATGTGGTGGATTGTATTGTTGTTGTTGTTGTTGTTGTTGTTGTTGTTGTTGTTGTTGTTGTTGTTGCTGCTCCCCAAGCTGCCTGGCCGAACAGCCCCAAGGCGCCGAGCAAGGCCAAGGCCATAACCGAGCGTCCCTACAGAATCCTCCCTGCCGACCACAATAAAGCCTGGGTGACCGAAGCCACTCCATGGCGGGGAGCTGAGGAGGGTGCAGAAACGCCCGGGAAACCAAAGCCCCACCCAGGGCCCTGTGCCCCTCAGCAATTATGAAGAGAAAGTTAAGGGGCAAAGGAAAAATGTGACGCTTTGGCTTCCAATCTTGGTAGATTGGGAGGTCAATCCACGGAAGAGACGCCGTCACTTGAGATCTAGAAAATATATAAGTAAAAGGAACAGTCAGAGTAAGCTATGGGTATGGCAGAGATCGCTCAGTTCTCACTCTGATAGACCAGCCCATCACCATGGATTGTGATGGATTGTGTTGTTATATTTTATTGTTTTATTTTGTTAGTGTTATTTCCACAGCGATTTTGAATAGTTATTTTGCCTTTATATTGTCTTTGTCCAAGTTTTGGTTTGTTTAGTTTGCAAATTTGACATTTTAATTGCCTTCCTTGTTTTTGTTTGTTTATTTTGCAATTTTGACATTATAATATGGTGATAATTATATAGACTTAGTGTTACTATGATGCAGAGACATAGTAGTTTCATAGGTAAGATCCTATGTAGCGGCAGTCACCGTATTTTGTTTGCCCATTAACTAAGGATCCTTATTTATATCCTCATATCTCTTAGTTATTTTCTTCACTTACCTCAACAATACTAAACCCCGATAGCTGGGGAGGGTATGAAATATATCAGGGAAAGAGAGGGGTTGAAACACGGAGATTAACTAGAATATAGCCATCTTGATTAACCAAGCCAAGACGTTGTGTATCCTTGCTTGTGATTGGTTGTTGATTATCGTGACGTCATCAGCCAAGGCGGGCCTCAGCAATGACGTCATTCCAGCCCTCGGCCAACATGTCGTCATTACACCCGCTTATTTTTACACCCGGTTAATTTAACATCAGCGGTGTATATGTTTCACACAACGTGTATTATAATGTCATTAGTGCACTGTGTAATTTGCATCTTGATATTCAAACCGTTTCTATTTATCAATAATAATTAGTATCCCCAACTCCCGTATTTGCCTCGTGAACGGTAAGGTTAATTTGCGAGAGCGGTATCGTCCCAAGATGAAGTGATATATTGGTAATTACAGTCCTCCCTCGGGTAGCGCGGCTTTGGACAGTGCGGTTTTGGTCTAACGCGGGTACCCCTAGTGTGCCAAGTCAGCATCTAACACTGTTTTGTTTATGTAGCACGCTCTGTGGTCGGCTGGGGGCTCGGCATCTCTCGCCATATCTCGGCCGTGACGTCAGATTCGGTAGACTCGTTCCAATTTTGGAAGCAATTCCACATAAAAATGGGAATTGACTTCATTGTTGAGAGTTGGAACTCAATCAACCAGCCCATCATTTCATAGATATGATCTGTAAAATAGGGTTAGGTTGTCTGTTACTAATGTTTGATCCATATTTGGTAAGGTTATTGGGTGGTAAATGGTCAAAAAGGTGACTTTGGGGAAGTCGTCAGAACCAATAGAATTAATCCCATAAGTTCTTTGCTTTGTGTAGCGCGTGTTTGCGTAGCGCGGCGCGGTCCCAGTACGATATACCCGCGCTACCCGAGGGAGGACTGTATAGGGAATAGGCTCACACCCTTATTTGTTATGTTTTTTCCTCCAGATTTTGAGAAATGAGTGACTGTAGGCCCTATTCATGGTCTTAGTTATAATGCCAATGTTGGATACACGATGGGTTGAGGGGGGGGCTTTGCCCCCCCCCCCCCCCCCATGAATTATTGAAATCGTCATCTATGTTGCCAGCAGGGGGTAAATATTTATTGCACTGCATAAAGAAGGCGTTTGTAAACTGTGACTGTCCGAAAGAGCTCTGAGATTTATTAGAATGGGCGTTTCTTCGGTCAATATTAAGGAGACGGACCACAGCTATTTTCAATGATTGTATTTTTGTGGATTTGTTATTTATATGATTTATTAGGTTTCTATAGGCCTATTACAATTTGTTCATGCAAATTAACCCTCCAGCCCCGGCTATGTATTTTATATACTGTATATTCCTCGAAACCCGGGTGTTTTGGCCGAAAAACTTCTAGGCTAGGCTACCGTATATTCGTTAATCAGACTGCTTCCCGCATTCCCGCGCATCCCCAAGCGTAGCTGTGTTATTTACCTGTAGAATGGCATTAAGTAGAGCTCTCTAAGTCAACTGGTTGAGCTGTGATGATGATTTCATTGGAGATAACTTTATGGCCAAAACAGCCACTTTACACCACTTTTCGATACTTAACAACAACATACAGGCACACACGAACAAGCGACGCTCTCCTTCTTGTGGCCGGAGATGCGGAGCGTCGGTCCAGCCGGCTGTTGTTTACATGCGTCGGACCGACGCCTCGCACACGAAGCTCACAGGCTTTCAACCACTGGGCGTTCAAGAGGCCATCCGGGTACCTGTTATATGCTTTTTTATGGGCGTTCAAGAGCCCATCCGTGGTGAGAGGGTTAAGGAACATATCCAGGAACCTGGCCAACTTTTATTTTGTGAGTTTTTTTGGGGGGTTTTAGCTAGTTTTCATCATTATACAGTGGTTGTCATTAATTAGAATCTCCGGAAAAAAAGTTGTCCCCATTATCCAACAATCTTAAGATACGGCCCCCGATAGTGGGGATGGCTATGAAGTACAGGGAAATTGAGGGGTAAAAGACTAAAATAAGGGGTAATATTAGCGTAACCTAACAACCTTACCTAACCTAACCTAGTATATTAGGTGGGGGCTGCCGCCCCCACACCCCCGCTGGTTTGGTATTTAGCCTAATTCATAAAAGATTGACGGTCGGCAAAAGAGTTAATTAAAATGCAAAACCTGCAAACCAAACAAAACAAAACTGGGACAAGGACAACATAAAGTCAAATCAAATTATCAAAATCGCTATGTGGAAACAACGCTTACTAAAATGAAAATTATTAAATAAAAGAACACAATCCACCACATAGGGTGTACATTACTACATGAGCAAGTTAATCTGTTTCCCAAGCAAACTAATCGCACATATAACAACGCACTATCGTCACGTTAAAGGAAGTAGTCAAGTTTGGGAAGTCCGGGACGTTCTGGCAAATTTTACTAAACTCTGCATGAATAAAGAAACTACATGTTAAATGTCAAAATATAATTTAAAATCAAATTTGCAACATGACAAGACATTAACAATAGTACAAAATACAAATATTGATAAGATATCTATACTATTACAAAATAATATATAAAATACAGTACAGCACTCACTAACGATAGTGCTATCGGGTAGGTACCTGTAAGCATAGCATGCCTCAAGTGACCCCTATCAATAACTACCCTACAGATAACCTACATTTATAGCACAAATAAATTAAGGAAATCGCAAAAGTAAGCAATTGATACTATCGACAATGAATATATCTAATATAAAGACAAATAATTGCAAAATATGAAGTAACAACAGATTTAAACAAAGAGTACTCTTTTAACAAGAACAATAAATTTAAAAAATCATCAATATTAATATTAATAATAGAAAAAGAAAAAGAAAAAGAAAAAGAAAAAGATAAACAATAAATACAGACAAAAAGTAAGCAGAGGTTATACAAGAAACTTCAAGTTAAAAATGCTTGATTAAAATTATTGATGTCAAATTTTAGAATACAGTCACAATAATTGACCCTAAAAAGATTAAATTTATGGAACAATTTACTTGCCTCAAAACCTCTGTCCACTAAGAGTCTGTATAGTAACCTAGCTCTAGCCCAAAAGTCATCTACTTTAGTGCAGATTTTACAAAATCTTATTAATTGGGAATAAAAACAATTATAAGTTATTTTACTATCGATATTACTACTAGGGAAAGGAAAGTTTATTACGTTAAAATTAAAATCATCAACTTTGTGATATACTTTAAGTATGCACTGTTCATTAACAATCTCTATATTTATATCAAGAAAATTTTCAACTTTATAATTTACGTTACATTGTGTGAGGGGAATAGAATTAGGGTAAATAAGTTTAGCAACTTGATTAAAATTTAACAAATTGCAAACAAGAATATCATCAATATATCTACTATTATTACTTAACAGTTTAGCAAGTGCTAATTTTTCTGGAATTTTATTTTTCTTGCTACTGTCAACTAAGTCTTTTATATATTTAAATTCTAAAGCAAGCAAGAATAAGTCTGCAATTAAAGGGCTAGCATTTCCACCCATAGGAATTCCTAATATTTGTTTGAAAATGTACGGCCCGAATCTAACATAAGTATTGAAAAGGAGGAATTTAAGGGCATCTTTAAGTTTAATTCTATCAAAATATACAGAACTAGTGGGAGTAGAGCTAAGTGATGCATTATTAAAATATGTATAAACATTTATGAAATAATTACCATTCCCAACGAACCTGTCAAAGTGCAAATCTATAATAAAGCAAAGCTCTGAATATACTAAATCTAAAGGCAAATTGGTATACAAAGTTGAAAAGTCGAAGCTATGTACCGAGGTAACTTTCGGCATGGTATTTATTTTATCAATAACTTCTAACGAATTGTCAACACTCCAATAATAGTTAATGCCAGTTCTTCTCATGATGGTATTACAATATCTTTTATGAGTACTTTTAATGTATTTTAAGCAATTTACGACTTGTTCTGATAGAGTTTTAGTGGTAGCAAATTTTGCTCCGGCAATAAAGCGATATTTATAAGGTCTTTTATGAAATTTAGGTAACATGTATAATTTTGCAATGCACTTGTTCTTATCAGAAAGTTTAATATCAAATATTATATTTTTCTTGGTATGTTCATCGATTAAGTTATCAATATTCAGATTATTTTGAATTTCATAAACAGAATTACCGCAAATATTTTTACGTAATATGTTACCCTTAATACCTAATTCTTTTTTCATGTTTTCAAGATAAAATTTCTTACATGTGAAGCTATAATTATTGCTGGCTTTATCTACTGTAGTGATTACAAAATGTTTATGTAAATTTATTAAATCAGCTTTAAGCTTATTATAATTATAGTCTATAAAATCTGAAAGATTAAATTCATTTTTAAGCGAGAAAATTTTATTTCTAATTAACTTAATTAATAATTTAGACCATGCTTCTAGTTCTCTCGCATCGCAGCACGCAATTTTTAACAATTTATCTTTTAATTTATTGACTGAAAAAACAATATCTTTTAAAATTATGTCCCATGTTACTTTATTACTCCCTATTCTAAATTTAAACCCTTTACGACATAGCTCCGCTAATTTGTCGTTTGCAAAATGTTTAACTAGTTCTACATCACCTGTTAATATGTGACATATCGGACTATAAATGAACTTTGCTAGTGCATCACGTCTGCTAGCTGGCATATCCATGACTCTTTCACACACGCATTTATTATTATTGAAAATATCATTATCTGAAAGATTTTCTAAAACTTTATTATAATTACAAATAATAGACCCAACAGGTCGTTCATATGAATACACTATTAATGGTTTGAAATCTTTACAACCATCTGGTAACATGGACTTAACTTTCTTTGAATTAATAAGACTGTTAACATTAATTTTGTCTAAAATTTTAGAGGAATAATTTAAAGTGGACATGACTTTATCTTTAATACGGTTATCTTTGGATTTCCTAGAATTAGCTCTAATATATCCCATAAAAGCAAAGACTATATTCTTAAATTTATTTGTGAAATTATGTTTATTGTTTAGAATATTTTCTATAAAAGGAGCAAAACTTTTCTTTTGTAGGCCTTTCAATGAATCTTTTAATTTTTTAATTCCGAAATTTCGATATAATGAATATAAATTATTAACAATAATTTTAATATCAGACCTGTTTTTCTTTTTATTAAATGTATTTAGTCTTCTATTACCGTGTCTACCAGGTCTTCTGTTTAAAACAGGGAAGTTAAAATATGGGTTATTAAAATCGTTTTTTAATAAATCTTTATACAAAATGTTGCCTACATTTTTTATTTGATTGTTAAGTCCAAATGGATAGATGGTCATTAATTTTCCAATCCAATAATTTTCTCTATCTAAAACATTTTGATTACTTTGAACAATTTCTATAATTTTGTATTTACAATCAAATTTAGTACAATCTGTGTTAAAATGCTTATATAGAAGAATCTTGGAGTCGATGCCGTTCTTAATTCCTGATCTATGCCCGTAGGCTCTTTCTCTTAAACATTGCTCCGTCTTTCCAACATATTGTATACCACATTTCTCACAGGTTATTAAATAGATAACATTCTTTACTTTACATGGAGATGTTACATTAACAGAAGAATTTAAAAACAAAAATTTTGTATTGGTAATGTAACTTTTAAAAAATGTTTGATGTTCAAAATCAAATTCATTCACACAGAGTTTACATCTACAGTTATCATCGAAAAGACTCCGGTTATTTTCATTATTATTTTTCATTTTTGTTTTTATAATTTTGCCGGGTGCGAGGGTACATAGAATTATTCTGACACATAGTCCGTGGCCGGTCCTGGTTCGTCAACGAGTACAAGTAAAGGAAGGGACAGTACATGGGGAACACGTCGTATACTAATGTTGCCACTAGTACAGACCGGCCTCACATCTATACTGTCCCTGAACCTATATAAATTAAAATGCAAAACCTGCAAACCAAACAAAACAAAACTGGGACAAGGACAACATAAAGTCAAATCAAATTATCAAAATCGCTATGTGGAAACAACGCTTACTAAAATGAAAATTATTAAATAAAAGAACACAATCCACCACATAGGGTGTACATTACTACATGAGCAAGTTAATCTGTTTCCCAAGCAAACTAATCGCACATATAACAACGCACTATCGTCACGTTAAAGGAAGTAGTCAAGTTTGGGAAGTCCGGGACGTTCTGGCAAATTTTACTAAACTCTGCATGAATAGAGTGAGAGAACTCTATTTCTTATTGCTAATCTGCCAACCTCTGCGTCATATGAGTCTGAAGGGGTTAAGTGGGCTAAGAGTTAATCAACATGGCTAAATTGCAGATAATGTTTCAACATCACGGTAATTGTTTAGTGTATGGCCTCCTCCTAAAGAAAATGGATTTTTGAGCACAGACTGAACCAAATGTTCACTACTGTATTTACATAGCTGGTCATTAACCTAACCTAACCTAACCTAACCTAACCTAACCTAAGGTAACCTGGGCATCCTGGGGGCTGCTGCCCCCAGACCCCCACTGGTCTTGGGTTGAAAAGTGATAAAAAACACATAGCCTATCTCTTACCTCATTATTCAAAGTTTTGTATTTGGTTTAATATACACTTCCCAGGTCATTTGAACAGTTCTATTGCTTCTATATATCATATAATCCACCATAGAATACGTTTTTAATAACTAGAAAAAGAGGACTTCGATTAAACAATTGCGATCTTAAGATACGGCCCCCGATAGTGGGGATGGCTATGAAGTACAGGGAAATTGAGGGGTAAAAGACGAAAATAAGGGGTAATATTAGCGTAACCTAACAACCTTACCTAACCTAACCTAGTATATTAGGTGGGGGCTGCCGCCCCCACACCCCCGCTGGTTTGGTATTTAATTCATAAAAGATTGACGGTTGTCAAAAGAGGTAATTACAAGAGTGAGAGAACTCTATTTCTTATTGCTAATCTGCCAAGCTCTGCGTCATATGAGTCTGAAGGGGTTAAGTGGGCTAAGAGTTAATCAACAAGGCTAAATTGCAGATAATGTTTCAACATCACTTTTTCTTTGATATAATTCAGGGCCTCTCCACCTATATGGGTTATTATTGACGAGGTAAGTGAAGGAAATAAGTCTGTATTGAGGATATTCATTAAAGATTCTGTGGTAATCGTAGCCTAGGCTTGGACCCAAATAACGACGGTATAAAACCCTTACCCTTGGTGTACTGGACAATAATGGTCTGCAGCCAAATTAACACAATTCCGCTGGAAGCTCTGTTGGTAATCCCGTTAAATAGAAGATGTTGTAGGTGTTTTCATAAAGCAAAAACACTTCACTATTCATTGAACAACAGTTCCACCATTTCAAATATGGCCGACTGGCCCGAATCCGAGAGATTATAAACACCAAGGATAATAAATGAATCAATGTGACGTCGTAGAGGGATTGAGAAACAAAAGAGGCTCATTATATGGACTGACGTGTATTTCTACACCCGTTAAAATGTTGCGAGAATTTGTGACGTCACCGTCTAGACAGTGACGTACTCCCACAACAACCATTCATATACCATCATCGCTTGTGACGTCACACCCAGTTTATTGACCAATAGAATATCAGTATACAACTCGACTCACCTCCACTCGTCGCCCACCAGCTGAGCTGGGAAATTGTAAAAGTGAGTCCACAGATGCCCTCTAATTATTCATTTACCAAGTATATTTTCCATTTATAGTATACTACGAAGCAACATACATAATACATATATATGTACAAACAACAAATATGCTATAACACTGCCCACTTCTTGAGATATAATGCATGCCGTTTCGCAGGAATATACCGTTTCATATTTTTTCATTAAATATTGAGAAATTAGCTACTAAGGGATTCAATTTATCGTCAGCACATACCCCATAGCTGTGGGTGGCCGACTCGAGACAGAGCCTGTTTAGTAATAGGACAAAATTAGTAATTTCAACTAACAATAATGGGACTTGTCTGGGAATAGGACGTCTCGAACTTCCCAAATTTACTAATTCCTTGAACATGACGATAGTGCGTTGTTCTGTGTGTGATTAGTTTGCTTGGGAAACAGATTAACTTGCTCATGTGGTGGATTGTGTTCTTTTATTCTTGGTAGCGTAATGCATAAATGCGCGGAATTTTGATGTGCGTGTCCTAGGTTCGAGTCCTTGGAATGCCACATGTATTTGTTGATTTCATTAATTGAGTTTAGAAGTAAAGTTGGTTGGTGAAAATATTTAATAATTTATTAAGCTTTATTTGCACACAGCGATTTTGATTAGTTCTTTTGCATTTATCTTGTGTCGTCCCAGTTTTGGTTTGTTTATTTTGCAAGTTTAACATTTTAATATGATGTAAATACAGTATATAATGCAGTTATTAACACTGCTTACTGTCTTGATTGACAGGGCTATACTCTGTCTTGATAGCGTAATGCTTAGTGCGCGGAATGTTGGTGTGAGTATCCTGTGTTGGAGTCCTTGGAGTACCACATGTATTAATTACTTTCATTGATTTCATTACTTAGATTTATTTGTAAATTAATTGATGAGTTGGTGAAAACTAATATGACTAGCCTAATGGTTAGTGTGCTGAATTTCGGTGTGAGTATCCTAGGTTCGAGTCCTTGGAGTACCACATGTATTCATTACTTTCATTGATTTCATTAGTGGTGTTTGATTTGTGTTGGGGGTGTAATGGTTTAGGTGCTTACGTTCTGGGTGTGGTGTCCGAGTTGGAATCCCGGGAGGACCATATGCTTTCATTAGTTTATTCAAGTGCATTGGGGTTTGTAGTTGATGATTAATGTTAAGAACGGGGTGTTACTTAATTTGATAGTGTAATGCTTAGTGCGCAAAATTTTGGTGTGAGTATCCTAGTTCCGAGTCCTTGGAGTACCACATGTATTCATTACTTTTATTTCATAAATTTTATTGTATTTAGCGTTGTTTCCACATAGCGATTTTGATAAGTTATTTGCCTTTATATTGTCTTTGTCCAATTTTTTGTTTGTTTAGTTTGCAAGTTTAACATTTTAATTTCATTGATTTCATTAGTTAGGTTTATTTGTAAATTTATTGGCGGGTTGGTGAAAACAAATATGAATGTTTTAATCTGATGGTAAATTGGTATCTCGCCATCCTGAGTACTCGACTATTTCATGAGTTATACAAGTTTTTTTTCAAGATGATTTTAATTTGGTATCTCTACATCCTGATTACTCGACTATTAGCAAGATTTTGTAGCGAACTAGTTTATTATTTTCTTTCATGATTTTATTTTGCTAAAGCATTTTTCCACATATAGATTTTGTTTAGTGTGTTGTCGTTTCGATAGTTTATAATTTGAATGAGTTTGTTATATTAATTTGAACAGTAACTTTTGAGCTCGTTTTCAAGTTTTATATTTTGATTAAGTTGCTCATTGTTCATGTAGTAATGTACACCCTATGTGGTGGATTGTGTTCTTTTATTTATAAAAAAATATTATTTTGCTTAAGCGTTGTTTCCACATAGCGATTTTGATAAGTTGTTTTGTCTTTTTACTGTGTTCGTCCAAGTTTTGGTTTGTTTATTTTGCAAGATTTACATTATAATTACCAAGATTTTGTAGCGAAATAGGTTGTTGTTTTCTTTCATACGGTAATTATACTTTGCTTAAGCGTTTTTCCACATTTTTGTTTAGTGTGATGTCGTTTCGATAGTTTATAATTTGAGTTAATATGAGTTAATATGAACATTAACTTTTGAGTTCGTTTTCAAGTTTTGTATTTGTATTATTTCCACATAGCGATTTTGATTAGTTGTTTTGCCTTTATATTGTTTCGTCCCAGTTTTGGTTTGTTTATTTTGCAAGTTTAGCATTTTAATAACTATGTTGGTGGTATAATGGTTTAGATGCTTATGTTCTGGGTGTGGTGTCCCGAGTTGGAATCCCGGGAGGACCATAATGCTTTTATTAGTTTATTCAAGTTTTTTTTTTTTTTTTTTTTTTTCTATATTCCAACTTACTTCCTCTCGGGCATAGGCTGAGAGCCTTAATATTCACCGCTTTACAATGAACAGTGAAGCCCGTGAGGTCTTGTTCCAGTCTAGGGAGTGAGACATGTGAAGCACGTAGAGTACAACGAGCACCTGCCATCTTGCCTTCACATGAGGCACGGTGCTCACTCATGGCCCGAAACGACCCCATCTCTGAAGCCACCTCGTTCCTGTGCTTCACTGTCTCAACCCCTACACTCGGACTCTCACACTTACACACACACAACGCCACCTGTTGAGCAGATAACTCACCAGGCATTGCACCCCTATAGCATATTTTGAATATGGGAATATTCATACAGTGCTATTTAATCAGGGAACAATGAGGGTATTTTATTGACGTTTCGGTGGGCTTGTGGTAATGCACTGATACTAGGTACAGCACAAATTCCATCCCAATAATATCTTCCCATTGATACATCGGGATTTGAACCCGGGACCATTGGATTACCAGGCCAGTGGCAAGACCACTCCACCACACCTCCCCAAGTGCATTGGGGTTTGTAATTGATGATTAATGCTAAGAACAGGGTGTTACTTATTACCAAGATTTTGTAGCGAAATAGGTTGTTCTTTTCTTTGATAATGTGATTTTGCTAAAGCGTTTTTACACATATATTTTGTTTAGTGTGTTGTCGTTTCAATAGTTTTTAATTGTTAAGAGTTTTTTATATTAATTTAAACATTAACTTTTAATCGATTTAAAGTGTTATATTTTGATTAACCCCTCCAACCCGGAAGGGCTCTTGAACGCCCATAACAACCTCGGCCCGCGCAACCCGGAAGGGCTCTTGAACGCCCATTGCTTGCGTGCGTGCTTTCGAATGCCGCGCGTACATTTTTGGTATCATGGGACGGTAGGTGGCGCCACCCGGTGTAAACGACGCCACAACAACAGTATCTACCCCGACGCCATCATGGACAGTACGCCAAATAGTGATTCCGCTGTGTCCGATACCGTGCTTCCTACGACGCCCTTGCTAGTTCGTCGCGCCTTACCCCGACGCCATCGCCTAAATGTGTTATCTCCCGGAGGTATTGAGACGACTTTGAGACTTTATGAGCGAGCTGATGCCAAGCATAATGTTGATGAAGTCAGTGACGACTCCAGTAATTATAAGTCGAGTGATTATGGCCATGAGAGTGACAAAGAAGAGCAATTCCTGGGATTTGCGAGAGAACATGACAGTGATGAGAGTGATGAAGGTGATGTACCAGTTGTTGAGGAAGCTGGTTTACCTAAAGACAGTGAACTTGAGAGAGTGAGTGAGTGGGAGAGTTCAAGGTCACTCACCAAATTTCGCATAAGTGACACGACTCCAAGCCCTTCCCCAGGTAAATCGCCTTTCAAGCTACATTTGTATAAGCAAAAAATACTTGAGAAGGCGGCCGCGGCAGCTAGGGAACAAGCAAAAATACTTGGTGAGGATGAGGCTGTGAGTGAGGGTCAGCGTGGTGACCCTTCTCATCCGCCATTGTCTCCCTTATCTACCCACGCCACCCAAGATGACCCGGATGCCCCGCATTCTTCCCCACCACCCCCACCATTGCCAAGGGTTGAGGACCCCCCACTTTCGGCCTATTTGCCTCCTAGGTCCCCCGACAGGAGACATACTGTTGCCGAAAAGGGGAAAGGTAGAAAATATACAAAGAAAATTAAGAAAAGTAAGAGAGTTTTGTTCGAGGCTCCCGCGGCGTCCACCCCGGCCGGCCCCAGCCATACGTCCCCGCAACTGTCCCCGCAACTTTCCCCACGGTCCTCCCCACCTCTCCCGCCTTCAACATGTCTTCCTGAAGAAGTCTTTGAGCTCGCATCACCAATACCTGGGCCTAGTGACAGTGAATCATTGCTTTCTGTCACTCGTCGCAGGCCAAGGAGCCCGGGACCTCGGGACCTCGGGGGGACACAGCCTCACCTGCCACTCCTTCCCCACCTCGCCCACCCGCACGCCGCCCACGCATCACTGGTTCCCCGCCAGATTATGTGGGGGCCACTGATGATGAAGGGCACCTCTGAAGACTCTGGCCATGATTACATAGGTCCACCGTCAGGGCAAGATGACCACTCTGACGATGACTATATGGACATCGACGACCCTCGACCCATCCGCTTGGCCCGGCGTCGTGCTGCCCGTCGTGCTGCCCGCCGCCCTCGCCGCCCTAGGGCGCGCGCCTCCCGAGTTGGCCCTGGGCGTGCTGGGCCACCAGCTGGAGCTCCTCGTCAGCGTAGACAAGACCCATTCTACGTTTTTCAGTGGCAAGACGTAGTTGATGAGGATGGATACAACCCTGATGTGCCAGCTTTTGATGAGGTACTGGAGGGTTCAGGCATTACCCCCAATTTTCCTGCAGGCCCCAATGCTCCACCACACGAACTATTTGAGGCCTTCTTTGATGAGGAGGTGGTAGGATATGTTGTCAAAGAGACAAATAAGCAGCACCAATTCCAGGTCCACTTTTTGGGCAAGGTGACCAAGGGCCACATGAGGCAGTGGACCCCAGTGACTCATAAAGAGTTCATGGTGTTCCTGGCACTCACCATGCTAATGCCTCATGTCAAGAAGCATAGGTTGCCTGACTATTGGATCACCAATGATCTGATATCCACCCCTGCCTTCGGGAAATATATGTCTCGCGACCGGTACCTTGATATCCTCGCAGCGCTCCATCTTGTCACCAACCTTGACGTCCACCTCCCAGACAAGCTGTGGAAGATTAGGACGTTGTACGAGATGATGCGAGAACGCTTCACCTCCTACTTCAAGCACTTCCGCAAGGTCGTCATTGACGAGTCTCTTGTGCTGTTCCGGGGAAAACTCGGCTTCCGGCAGTACATCCCCTCAAAAAGACATCGCTTTGGCATAAAATTCTTTGTGCTGTGCGACTGCCAAACTGGCTATGTCCTGGACTTCCTGGTCTACAGCGGGAAGGAAGGGGACTTGCTTGTGGACCCCCTCATTGGCTTTGGCGGAGCAGTGGTGCAAGCCATGATGGACCACTACTTTCATAAGAATCACGTCCTCTACACGGACAATTATTACACGTCCCCCACTCTCTCACAGTACCTGCATGAGCGCAAGACGGGGACTGTAGGCACAGTACGAGGGAAAAGGAAGGGCATGCCACCTTTCCCTCCAAAGACCAAAAAAGGTGATGTGTTCAAGAAGAAGTCGGGGCCCATTCTGGCTATCCACTGGCACGACCAGCGTAAGGTCAACCTCCTGACCACCATCCACAAGGGGGAAATGGTGGAGACTGGCAAGGTGGATCGCCGCACCCAGGCCAGGGTGACCAAGCCCGATGCTGTCCTGGACTACAACATCAACATGAGGCTGGTGGACAAGTCCGACATGCAGACAGGCTTCATTGACTGCCTGCGTACCTCGTGCAGATGGTACAAAAAGTTCTTTCTGCATATGGTGGACATGTCAGTTCTGAATGCCTACAATATATACAAGCTTCGGAATGTGAACACACCCCTGAAGTTCAATAGCCTGCGGAGGTTCCAAAAGCAGGTGTTGACGGAGCTCCTGGAGAAGTATGCTACGCCACAGAGGGCAGTGGCACATCCTGGGCCCGCCGTTATCGACCGCTTGCAGTGTGCTCAATACTTGATTAGGCACAGGCTTGGTTCCCTGCCTCAGAATGAATCAGGAAGAACACAGCAGAAGCGGTGCCATGTCTGCTACAACAGCAGGGTGAGGCCGAGGTCAGGTAAAAAGTCAACCATGGAGTGTGTGGAGTGCAAGGTGGCACTCTGTGCTTTAGAGTGCTTCTTTGATTACCACTCCAAGCTGGAGTTCTAATAATCATACTGAAATTGCCAAATAAAATGACAATATGTACACTATAATTATATATAGGCAAAAAGTGGAAGAAAACCAATTTATTGTAATACAAAAGTCATGTATTATGAGAAAATTGATACAAATACAATTACACCATAATAATATGTGAAAGTGACACATATGTACAGTATATACCAAGTGACATTCATATGATTAGAACCTATAGAAATATATAAATCAGTGAAAAAAGACAATAAATTGTATATAAAACGTTTACAAATCATATAACTAAGTGAAAGTGACACAAGACCTAATATTTGATGGCCAAAGTATAATAAATACCTGTGATAACGAATAATCAGTGCCTAATACAACAATAACCTACCTCAATTACTAATAAAATGTACGGTATCGAGTGAAAATGAGCATTATCAGTGACACTCTCTAAAGCATATTTGTCAAAGTGAAAGTGACACAAGACCTAATATTTGATGGCCAAAGTATAATAAACACCTGTGATAACGAATAATCAGTGCCTAATACAACAATAACCTACCTCAATTACTAATAAAATGTACGGTATCGAGTGAAAATGAGCATTATCAGTGACAGTGACACTCTAAAGCATATTTATCAAAGTGAAAGTGACACAAGACACAATACTTGATGACCAAAGAATAATAAACACCTGTAATAACGAATAATCAGTGCCTAATACAACAATAACCTACCTCAATTACTAATAAAATGTACGGTATCGAGTGAAAATGAGCATTATCAGTGACAGTGACACTCTAAAGCATATTTATCAAAGTGAAAGTGACACAAGACACAATACTTGATGACCAAAGAATAATAAACACCTGTAATAACGAATAATCAGTGCCTAATACAACAATAACCTACCTTAATTACTAATAAAATGTACGGTATCGAGTGAAAATTAGCAATATCAGTGACAGTGATACCCTAATAAACATATTTTATATAATTGGCCTCAAAATAACTAGAAAATATCAAATAAACATCACATTCTCAATATCAAACACTAAAATCGTCTAAGGGAGATAAATACTTTGGCGCGACGAGCGGCTAGGTGCGTCGTAGCCATGGCCGGGGCGACGCGTTCGAACGCGGGAAGAATTTGCCGCAGAAAAGCACTCGTCTTCCCGCGCTCACCATTATGCAACCAGAGGGGCTAGAGACCTCTACTCAACGCCATTCGACAGAGGAAGGTTTGTGGAACATTATTCTTTTTTATTTCACAACATTACATGCCATATTCATTGACTTACAGAGTAGTTAACATAGGCCAAAGATCGTCAAAACACCCGGTACCGCAGCACAGTCGCGAGCTATAGCCCCCGGGGCTGGAGGGTTAATTGCACATAGTGATTTTGAATAGTTGTTTTGTCTTTATATTGTCTGGTCCCAGTTTTGGTTAGTTTAGTTTGCAAGTTTTACAATTGTGTTCCTTTAGTAAGCGTTGTTTCCACATAGCAATTTTGATTAGGGCCTAGTTATTTTGCCTTCATATTGTCTTTGTCCCAGTTTTGGTTTGTTTAGTTTGGAAGTTTTACATTTTAATTTCATAAATATATTTTACTATAGCATTGTTTCCACATAGCACTTTTGATTAGTTCTTTTGTCTTTATATTGTCTGGTCCCAGTTTTGGTTTGTTTATATTGTAAGTTTAACATTTGAATTATGAAAAGTTGTCCATACTTATGCAGACAAATAGCAGTATCATATTTTTCCATCAAGAATGGATAAATAAAACGATAAAGGAATCAATTTACCATCAGCTGGAAGAAAAGTGATTATATGTTTATTTTGAAAGTTTGACAAATTGTGTTTTACAATTGTGTTGTTTTATTTAAGTGTCTTGATAGTGTAATGGTTAGTGCGCCGAATGTGGGTGTGAGTATCCTAGGTTTGAGTCCTTGGAGTATCATGTGTACAGTATTCATTAGTTTCATTGATTTCATTAGTTGGGTTTATAACTGTCTTGATAGCGTAATGCCTAAATGCGCGGAATTTTGGTGCGAGTATCTTAGGTTCGAGTCCTTGGAGTGCCACATGTATTTGTTGATTTCATTAATTGAGTTTAGAATTAAAGTTTGTTGGTGAAAAACTATGAACAAATTTCATAATTTTATTTTGCTAAAGCGTTATTTCCACATTGCGATTTTGATTAGTTCTTTTGCCTATATATTGTCTTTGTTTCAGTTTTGGGTTTGTTTATTTTGCAAGTTTTACAATTTAACAGATTAACTTGCTCATGTAGTAATGTACACCCTATGTGGTGGATTGTTTGTTTATTTCTAAATGTTATTTTGCTTAAACGTTTCCACATTGCGATTTTTATAAGTTCTGTTGCCTTTTTATTGTCTTTGTCCAAGTTTTGGTTTGTTTATTTTTCAAGTTTGACATAATTTAGAAATGTTAATTTGCTTAAGCGTTCGTTGTTTCCACATAACGATTTTGATAAGTTATTTTGTGTTTCTGCTGTGTTCGTCTCAGTTTTGGTTTGTTTATTTTGCAAGCTTTATATTACAGTACAACTATAGTAAAAGTCCCTTATTGTATGTACTATATGTATGTACTACTGTATATATATTCTAAGGCACATAGCCCATAGCTTGGGGTGGCTGACATGTTACAGGGACTTATGTGGATATTTACCATGCATTGTTAGACCGAGCTGCCCAAGCTCTTCCCGTCTATCAATGACACGGTGTGGAATCGAAGTACAGACCTATCGATCAGCAACCACACGCACTAACGCCCAGCCCGTGGAAACAGATTAACTCGCTCATGTAGTAATGTACACCCTATGTGGTGGATTGTGTTGTTGTTGTTGTTGTTGTTGTTGTTGTTGTTGTTCCCTAAGCTGCCTGGCCGAACAGCCCCAAGTCCCTGAGGAAGGCCATGGCCACGATCGGGCTTTCCCACAGAGCTCTCATTGAGTGTAGATTGTGTTGTTGGCGTAAGTGGTTGTGTGAAATGCAGTCTTCTATGATGTGTTTAATGGTATGGGGTGCTGTGTTACATCCCGGGCAGGCGTCGACAACGGAGTCATCCAGTCTCTTCTGATAGCTCAGGAGAGCTGGATGGTGTCCGCATCTCAGCCTGGCCAGGTGGACTCTGTCCTCGCGAGGAAGGGAGGATTCGGAAGGATGGATTTCGGGAGGTCGTGCATGCAGCTGCGTGTTGTCTGTGAGTGAGTGGATGGATCGGTGAGAGATATGAGTATGGATGTGCTTCTAGAAGTTGGTTCGGGGTGGGCAGGGAGGGAGAGAGGACAATAATTGTGTGTGATACCATGTGCTGGGTGTTGTTTTGATATTTCTTGGTGTCTGTGGGTGTGTTGCCATGTAGTTTAGTGGGTGGTCTTGGTTCGTGGAGGCTGCTGCCAGGAATTGAGTGCCTCTCATGTCCAGATGGTCTTTGACTTTGAGGATTTTGGTTTCTTGATGTAGGTGATCTGTGGGTGAAGTAACTGTGCAGCCTGTAATGATCTTCAGGGCTTTGTTTTGAATAGTCTGTAAGGTCTTATGATGTGTTTCAGCTAGGTTAGAAGTCCAGGCTGGGCTTGCGTATTCCATCACTGATCTTATGTATTGTTTATATACTGTGATGGTAGTTTCTTTGTTGTGTCCAAATTTTGTGTGAGCAAGTGACCTGAGGGCGTTAAGTCTGGGTGTCAGTTTCTTTTTAATGCTTGTGGTGTGCTGTTTGAATGTCATATGAGTATCATATGTTACTCCTAGGATTTTGGGTGTGTGTGTATGTGTTAGGGGTGTGTTGTTTATGGTGAGTTGAGGGATGTATTCGTGTTCTGTCCAACTTGTGAGCAGGGTTGCGGTGGATTTGGCTGGGGCTAGATTAAGTCTGTTTGTAGTGCACCAGCCATGTAGTGTGTTGAGATAGGGTTGAAGGAGATCTGTTGCTCTTTTTGGGTCATGGTGTGTGCATGTGAGTGTTATGTCATCTGCATAGGAGGCTAAGTTTATTTGGGGCGTATTGGGTGTAGTTATATCGTGCATGTACAGATTGAAGAGTGCGGGCGATAGGACGGATCCTTGTGGGACTCCGTTTGGAAAGTTTCTGATTTTAGATGACTGACCGGCAAAAGATACGTGTGCACATCTGCCTGCTAGGAAGTTGGCCAGCCACCTTTTTGTGTTGTTGCATTTTTGTGTTGTAGATTTTGTTTGTTAGGTTGTGGCGGGGGATGGCATCGAAGGCTTTACTAATGTAGAGTGTGGCTAATAGTGATCTGTGTGGTGGTCTAGCTGAGTTGATGCCGTCGAAAGCTCTTTGTGTAAGGTCTGTGAGAAGAGTGTTTGTGGAGTGCAGTGGCCTAAAGCCATGTTTTGTTGGAGCTAGGGGTAGGTCAGGTGTAATTAGTTGTAATACTAGGCGTTCCATGACTTTGGAGGGGGAGCAAAGGAGTGTGATGGGGCGGTGCGAGGAGGGTAGCGTGGGGTCTTTGTTGGGTTTGGGGAATGTGATGATGATACCATGCTTCCAAATGTCTGGTATTGTGTTGTGTGAATAGTTGTAGTTTGATATGTTAGTGAGTGCTTGGTATGCCTTGTGGTCCCAGGTGTCTGAGGTGTATGTTGCTTATGTTGTCTAGGCCACAGGCGGGTGAGTGCTTGAGATTGTTGATGATATGCTTTGTCTGGTGAAGGGTGTATAGTCAGGGTCTGTGGGGAATTGTCTCTTACGTCGGATGACACGTCGGTCGTCTTTGTGAGGTTTTAGGTGGCTGACATGTGAGAATTGATTGATGAGAGTGTTTGCTTGTTGTTTACATGAAGGAGTAGAGTCTTTTGTTGTGATTGCAGCATGTGATTGTGTTGTGTTGCTGTTGGAAAGTGTGATGCTGTTTAGTGTTTTGTAGAATTTTTTGGAGTTTGTTTTGTGATCAAGTGTTTGTAGGAAGTTATTCCAATTTAGTTTTTGTTCTTGTATTTTGTTGTTAGTTTGGGTGTTGAGTGCTTGAATTTGTTGTGTGATGTCTTGTGTGTGGGGTGCTGGGGAGTGTTTCAGTATGTCGCGTTGTCTGATGAGGTTTTGAATTTCTGGTGTGAAGTTGGGGTTGTGTCTTTTTCTGTTACCTCTTGGAATGTGTTTCTTGTCAGCGTTTTGGATAGTTTTATTGAGTATGTGTACAGCATTGCTGATGTTAGTGATGGGTGTACTGTTTAGAGTTGTGAAGTGTTGTTCTGTCTCATTTGTGAATGCTTCCCAGTTAGCTCTTTTATAATTGGTGTATGTGTGTTTGTGGCTAGCTGGGGTGAGTCTGGTTTTGGTGGTGATAATGATCGGGAGGTGGTCAGAGCCTAAGGTTCTGACCACCCTCCAGGATGTTGTGGGGGCGAGTTCTGGGGAGCAAAAGGTGATGTCTGGAGATGATGGTTATAGAGGGCTTGGTGAGGAATATGGGTATGTTGATGGATGTCGTTAAGGATGATGAGGTTATCGGTTTGGTTTTGTAGTACCAGCCCTCTGTCTGTGTCGGGGTTGTCGACAAACCAGGCCGACGTCTTGGCGTTGAAGTCACCACCCAGGATGATGTGTGGGGTGTTTGTGATGTGTTGTAAGTGTGGTCTGTATTCATTTGGATTCATGGTGGATTGTGTTCTTTTATTTCATAAATTTTATTTTAGTAAGCGTTTTTTTTCCACATAGCGATGTTGATAAGTTATTTTGCCTTTATATTGTCTTTGTCCAAGTTTTGGTTTGTTTAGTTTGCAAGTTTTACATTTTAAATTATATTATTATTATAAATTTTTATGTTTGATTTACTTTATATATTTATATATATTTACTTTATACAGTATATTTACTTTATATAGGCTATATATTGACTCACCTGCCTTCGGGTATTTATATAATATGTTACTAACCGAGTGGTGACTGGCTGGGATATTTGGGCCTTCCCTACGACCTGTGCGGGTAGAGGCTTGACTTATCAGGTTGTGGAAGATCCATTTATTCCGACGAGATAAGCCTTTTTTACACCACCCCTTTCTCTCTCCCTGTATTTACCTATTTGTATTTACCTATTTATAGTTTACAGGAATTGAGCAGCGCTCGTGTTGTCCTGTCTTAGTTACTTTATAATCAATTAATTTTACTTAGACAAGTATCGTAATGGATATTCACAGTTCCCAGTATTTTGGACTAACATATCATAACTTATGTTGCCCTATTTCCATATTTACTTTTATCCAACCTAGATTTGAACATGTTAATGTTCCTCGCTCTCACCACCTCCCCCTCCCAAGTTGTTCCAAGTCTCTTATTCTTCTTGTTTTCGCACTGGTGGAAAGGGAAATCGTGGCAGATGACCATGTCAACGATGGCTCCTTGAAACCTCCGAGGGTCCTTGAGATACGGCTAGAGCGGTGAGATTGGATACGACCCCGACTGGTGCACCCTTGCTACTGCGAGGTATTAGCTAGCTGACAGGGACCACTTCATTTAACCCTCTGTGTAGCGGTGATGTAGTTTTCATGATATTCTTGAAGGTATTAGATGATTTTGTTCAGCTTGGGAAGGATGTCTTACCCATTAAAAGGCTACAGACACTCAATTAATCGCAAGGTCCAGGGTTCGAATCCTGGGTGGACTGTATGAGGTTTTTCTCAAGTGGCATTACTTGATTTAAAAGGTCTCAATTAACCCAGATTAACATGCTCATGTAGTAATGTACACCCTATGTGGTGGATTGTGTTGTTTTATTAATTTTATTTTAGTAAGCGTTGTTTCCACATAGCGATTTTGATAAGTTAATTTGGCTTTATATTGTCTTTGTCCCAGTTTTGGTTTGCTTTGTTTGCAAGTTTTACATTTTAATGAATCCTTTAAGCTACCATCTAGACTATATATCTTTCCTAAGCTTCACAAAAACGTCTAAGCTGAAATCAAATGAAAAATGCGTTGCCGGTACCGTATGGGTTTACCTGTATAGGACGCCTCAGTGGTTGCATAGGGGATAGGTAATAGGGCTGGCTCTAGTGCTGGCTTAGCTATGTTCTAATATCTGTTGCCTTCTAGAGGACGCCGACAGTCGAGCAAACCTCACAACCAAAATTAACTTATACAGCCTTGGGAAGTTGAATTTCTCACTTCTGTCTTGGTAGCGTAATGCATAAATGCGCGGAATTTCAGTGTGAGCATCCTAGGTTCGAGTCCTTGGAGTGCCACATGTATTTGTTGATTGCATTAATTGAGTTTAGAAGCAAAGTTGGTTGCCTGAATTGTGTTAGTTAAACGTTTTCATTACTGGTGCCGTGCTTTGAACTTTATTGTAGCTACCAATAGACTATTTTAATCAGTTCAAAATGGGCCTCCAGCAATTAACCTAAGAAGTGCGCGTGGGGGGTATGAGACACCACACTCCTGTGCTGACATATTTGAACTGTTCCCATCACTAACCTCGTTATTTTACCATAAATAGCATTAATACTTATCCATATGCGCCTATTATAGGTTGATTATAAAGGTATTAACCTGTTACAACAAGAAAACAAGTGGAAACAGCGTTTGGATGGTCAAAATTGGCGATACAGGCCGGGAGTTACATAATGTATGGCTGAGGCAACCTCCCTTCCCACCACTTTTCCCCACGTCTGGAGAGAGACTGTCGATCGATTCTCTCTCTCTCTCTCTCTCTCTCTCTCTCTCTCTCTCTCTCTCTCTCTCTCTCAGTACTCTCGCAGTAAAGTTTAAAGCACGGCACAGTACTGAAAATGTTAACTAGATATAGTATACAGTCCTCCCTCGGGTAGCGCGGGTATATCGTACTGGGACCGCGCCGTGCTACGCAAACACGCGCTACACAAAGCAAAGAACTTATGGGATTAATTCTATTGGTTCTGGCCACTTCCCCAAAGTCCCCTTTTTGACCCATTTACCACCCGATTTATCTATTTATTTGTCAGTATTATTACGTTGGCAACATACCTTCATACTAAAGGTCAATAATATATCCAATGAAGACCATTGGTATTATGAAATGCCATTTATTTGACACTAAACCAATGCTGCTCAGCTGTAGTACAACAATAACAAACCACATGTCGTCTGCTTGAGAGGCAGGCGGTGGCAGCTTGGCTAAACTTGCCAACAATCTACCGCCTTCATTAGCGTTATAGTTTAATGTATTTTTCTTTGGCTTTTACTATTATAAATATTATTTGGTAAAATGAAATTCAATTCCATAGAGTAAATTATAATAAAATGTTATTGCATACGGAAACAACTCGGGTTTAGACATAGCCACACAAGAACAACACACACACACACACACACAAACTGACTCAACAATAACACACAGAAAATCAGCTGACGAATCTTCATTAGAGTTATAGTTTAATGTATTTTTCTTTGGCTTTTACTATTATAAATATTTGGTAAAATGAAATTCAATTCCATAGAGTAAATTATAATAACATTTTATTGCATACAGAAATAACTCGGGTTTAGACATAGCCACACAAGAACAACACACACACACACACACACACACACAAACTGACTCAACAATAACACACGGAAAATCAGCTGACGAATCTCGGTGTTTCAAATTAACTTGCATTGAAAGTATATTCGTAGTATAAGGCCATCCATGGTTTTGGAGGTTTATAAATGTGTCTTATACACGCCGGTATATACGGGTCTGACGAGTCTGCCGTCACAGGCCGAGAGATGCCGACCAGCCGCCACCCGCCACGAGTGCTACATAAACAAAGCGTGTTAGATGCTGACTCGGCACATTTGGGGTACCCGTGTTAGAGCAAAACCGCACTGTCCAAAGCCGCGCTACCCGAGGGAGGACTGTATTAATTAAAACTAGGCCAAACCTCTTGAATACTAACCTCTAGACCTGATCACGTTCTAAGGAGAACTCCCAAGAAAAAATGAGCTACCGTATGCAGCGTTGGGAACTTCTCACCGAGACGCTATGAACTCCATGTCATAGCGTCTCGGTGAGAAGTTCCCAACGCTGCATACGGTAGGTAATTTTTTCTTTGGAGTTCTCCTTAGAAAGTGATCAGGTCTAGAGGTTATTATTGAAGAGCTTTGGCCGACTTTTAATGAATACACTATAGCGTTTTATGTTTATCGAAAGTCTGTACAGCCATTCTTGACTTAGTCGCCTGAATTTAATGTTTTTAATGATTACACTTCATAAATTAGTGAACGAAATTAACTTTGCTTCAAAATTCGTCACTTGACCCCTTCACCGCCATTGTTATTTTCATCCGATTCTGGATTTATGTATGTACACCCGGTACAAAAAGTATCTGCACCCCTACGCTGATTATCAGGTGTGTACAGCTCGATAGGGTTGGTACCTCTGCCTGCAACTATATCCGATCGTCTCTGACACACGGATATAGTTGCAGGCAGAGGTACCAACCCTATCGAGTTGTACACACCTGATGATCAGCGTAGGGGTGCAGATACTGTTTTGACCAACTGTACATACATAAATCCAGAATATGATGAAAATAACAATGGCGGTGAAGGGGTTAAGTGAGGATGTTCTGTTTTGTGTAATACATTTCATATTTGATTTTGCTAAATAGTAATTTCCACATACAGTACTGTATTTAATTTGATTAGTTGTTTTTTGTCTTTCTATTGTGTCGTCCCTATTTTGGTTATAATTTGATTAGTTGTTTTTTGTCTTTCTATTGTGTCGTCCCTATTTTGGTTATAATTTGACAAACTTTTCTATTATTTTCATCAACTTATACAACTCCAATGGGTAAATACAATCTCAATGAACCATCTTAGTAACATGGGTTCTTCTTAAACTGCATACAATATTTTGGTTATCATATTTTGCAAGGTTTACATTATAATTGGATACTGACTAACTGTAGGAATAAAATGCAAGTTGTTACATAGTGTATATTTTCTTTTCAGATCAAGTGTTCCCGTGTCCACTACTGCTGTGAAAAATGTAAGTACAGTATATGTTTTTGTTTATCTTGTGTCGTCCCCGTTTTGGTTTGTTCATTTTGCAAGTTTTAATTATAATATTGGTAACCGTTTCAATTTTGGTTGCTTAGTTTATCATCTATTCAATCGACTTGCAGTTAGTTACGCAGTTGACTAGTGCTGATGCTATTAATAAACCAGTGAAGTCACACCTATTTCTGAAGGCTTATGATACTGCGGATCATAGAGTTACTGTACTGATGACTATAAACATATATTTTTTGATTGAAAAATTGAAGTTAATGCGAGCGCTTGTGAATCATCTTTGAGAATTGGCGCTCGTACAATACAGTACCAGCCTATTATTATTATTATTATCTACAGTTGTTGGCTTTGTTGTACTTTGTTGTGTACGGTGGCGCTAATAAGTCATGTCCCAGCTGTCATTACGTTTGGCTCGCTCTGTGCTGTATTAATGTTTGTCAGATGTTGAATAGGGGTGGTAAGTGTAGGAACATGTTTGTATATTTCACTCGATATGACGAAATGAAGCTTAGATATTGCTGATACAATTATTGATCAAAACATACTTTGTGCCGAGACATTACTTATTAGCGCGACTGTACTATTATATTATGTTTTACTGTTATGCATTTCTATAGTTGGTGTTTACTTGTGAATATTTTGATTGTATTGTTCTTTGCTTGGGTACTTTATATATTGGTTAGACACTTATGTTTTTCAGTATGGCTTGATTTGAGTTGTTTGCTTTATCATTGGAACTCTCCCAAAATCAGTATTTCACTGTTCTTATGACTTCAATTGCTCTGTGTGTCCTGGCATTTTGGTTCGAACGTCTATTGATTTTGGCCCTGTCACTCTTTCAACTCTGAGGAAGACACTCGCAACAGGCAGTTTTGCTTTTTGTCTCCCTCACTCACATAGAAAAAAACAAATAGGTTTTGCTTGTGTATGGGTATTTATTTGATAAGTTCATGTTTGCTTGAATAGTTTACTTTGATATTTTCTCTACTTGTGAAATGCCTCCTGTTGTTGCTCCTTTTTCTTTGGTAGTCAGTCTGCTGTTGCTAGTTTGTTTGTGCTTATATCAATTGTCTTGTTTGGATATTATGTTAGTTTCCCGAATGTTTAGCGTTAGGATTTGGATTTTGACTGGGCTTCCTGGAGGGTCCAGGGGACCGTTTTTTGGACTTTAAAAGTCCTCTGTAGCCCAAACTATAAGTCCTAGGGAATTCTACTTGGTGCCATTCGATTTTTTTCGTCGAGCTGCTTCTAGACATGGTCTTAGATTTCATTTTCGCCCAGCCATTCGGCCAGAATCGAAAATATTTGTCTCAAAAAAGCTTGGAAGCCCAGGGAAATCGGTGATTTTGGTCGAATTTTGACTTTTCAATATTATTACATATTTGGATTCGTCTCGCCGTTGCGGATTCAACGGTATATATATATATTTTTAAATTTTGACCTAGTTTTAGGCGCCAACCGATTTTAATTCCATCCATTTTTGCAGCCTTGAGAGCCGTTTTAAGAATATCCAAAAATGTGTTTCGTAGAGTTATAATAGATCGGAATCACCTGAATTAATTTTTGGGAACTCCGCTTCGAGAGGATTCCAACGATGTGGTCACAAGTTAAACTAGAACAACTTTTTTGGAAAAAATAGATTTGGACATGTGGGGATACTTTGGAATCCAATGGTGAAATCAGTTTTTAATTATATTAATTTTTGTAGAAATGAGAGCCGATTATAATTTAATTTAGTTCTCTTGAGCATCCAGTCATTAGATACCTGTTGATGCTTGATAAGGTCTTTTGTCTTTATATAGTTGGTTTGTTGTGCAAGTTTTACATTATAATAATTGGTTTTGATTATGGTAATATTGGTCTGATAGGCTATATAATTGATTTGTTTCCACATGGCAATTTTGACTAGTTATTTTCCCAGTTTTGGGTTGCTTAGTAATATAGGTATGGCATATTTGACTAGTTATTTTTGCCTTTGTCCCAGTTTTGGGTTGCTTAGTAATATAGTCCATGAGCCAGGCCAGATATCGGTACCACCTGGGGTGACTAAACACGAATGGTACTAAAATGTTTATAGAGTGACTGTAAGTACATTAAGATATGATAGCCTTCTCGCACTGGTAGCTTAGTCTAATTTTGTTGATGCAATAGGGGCGCTACCCAAAAATAAAGATTTTTAGCGTGACGCTCGGCGTTTTCCTCATTTTCTTTAAAATCCATCACACAATCATCGCGAAACTTTGAACACCTATGTAGAATTATATTCTCTACCAGAGTTGTTCCTAGGTATTTTTCAAATTTCCTCATATTTCGGAATATACTCTATATTTTGGGTATTTTCCTCTAAATCTAGAATAAATCCTTAACCCTTCAAACCCGGTTGGTACACACGTGTACCATTTTTTTTTGGCCCCAGGAACCCGGGTGGTACTACATTGTACCATTGCTTGAAAGCCTGTGAGCTTCGTGTGCGAGGCGTCGGTCCGACGCATGTAAACAACAGCCGGCTGGACCGACGCTCCGCATCTCCGGCCACAAGAAGGAGAGCGTCGCTTGTTCGTGTGTGCCTGTATGTTGTTGTTCAGTATCGAAAAGTGGTGTAAAGTGGCTGGTTTGGCCATAAAGTTATCTCCAATGAAATCATCATCACAGCTCACCCAGTTGACTTAGAGAGCTCTACTTAAGGCCATTTTACAGGTAAATAACACAGCTACGCTTGGGGATGCGCGGGAATGCGGGAAGCAGTCTGATTAACGAATATACGGTAGCCTAGCCTAGACGTTTTTCGGCCAAAACACCCGGATTTCGAGGAATATATATATAATATATAGCCGGGGCCGGAGGGTTAAATATGGGGAACATTGAAAAATATATTCTAACAGCTCTTGTAGCTTATTTGATTCTCTACAAGAATTATTCCGATGTGTATTTCAAGTTTCTCCATATTTAGGGGTTTATTTCATATTTGGGATTTTTGGTTATATTTTGGGGATAATTTATTATTGGAAGGAGCAAACATATGTAAAGTGGTTTCCATGTAATGTGTTTGTTTGTTCATGGTTTAATGGTGATATTTTTTGCAGGTGTGTGTCGACTGTTTGACGGCAGGATGGAACCATCTGCGAGGAAGAGAGCACGGATCGACTGTATCATCCACTGCTCTGATGATGACAGCGATGCTCTGGTGTCACCACAGGATTTGGACTCCTGGAACACATTGCTCAGGGCTGCAGAAATCAGGCAGCATGATCCAGTCCTGGAAGCAGCAGGAATACCACACATACATTATCACCGTAAATGTCGTAGTCTCTTTACAATGAAGAAGTCACTGGATTCTATCCTTGCCAAGGGTGTCAAGATAGAATCAGCAAGCGTCGACCCCAGGAAGAGGGCATCAAGGGATGCCCCTAGTACTAGCAGGGTGTATGCCAAAGGATGTATCTTCTGCGAGAAGTCAAGCAAGTACATAAAAACAACAAAGACAAGGGAGCCACTCATACAGTGTGTTGAGCTACGAGCAGATGAGAAGATTCGCAGAGCAGCAATAAGGAAACTCAACCAGAGACCTTGTTGCTGCAGAGGGTCACTACCACAAGTCGTGCTACAAACTCTTCACAAAAGATGATTTCCCAGCGGCCGCCAGGTCGGGTGCAGGTGAACATCAGGAAGAAAGCGAGGAAGCACGCTACGAAGAGGTTGAGACAGAAGCCCTCGAGGAACTCTGCTTGTATATAAGGACCAAATTATTCCCCAACCCAGAGGTACTGCCTATGACAAACCTCACATCTAGGCTAGAGAGATCCATGATGTCCCGTGGTATTATCCAACTGAAACCAGCGACAAAGAAACATGTTCGCCGAAAGATTGAAACCGAGTTTGGAGAATCACTACGCTTTGTCCCAGATGAGAAAGGAAAGCTTCTAATCTATCCACGCAGCCTCTCAATGGACGACCTTGCCCGGCAAGCACACAAAATGGCAAAAGACCTGCAAGAAGCAAGAGCAGCTAACTCTGAAGATGTCTTAACCAAAGCAGGAATGCAGCTGAGGAATGAGATCAATAAACAAGATGTGAGTCAGCCATGGCCTCCCGATACAGATCAGAATGTCATTCCTGCAGCAGTCACTCAATTCCTGCACACCCTGCTGACAGGAGTGTGAGTGTGAGTGTGAAACTCCCTCTGAAAGAGCTCAACGTCTTGCCACTTCCTTTGGCAGTGACTTGGTCTTTGCTGTTACCAGTGGCAAGACAAAACCACCCAAGCACGTACTGCTGACCAATGCTGTAAAGTCTTTGACAGGAAACACAGAACTGATCCGAACTCTGAATCGTCTTGGTCACTGTGTGTCTTACTCAATGTTTGAGGAGATCGATACAGCCCTTTGTATCCAGAAGCTGGAATGCTCAAAGGATGACATTCCACTGCCAGCAAACATCTACCCTGGTGTGTTCACAACCCTGGCCTGGGATAACATTGACCGACTTGAAGAGACCCTAAGTGGAGCAGGTACTTCTCATAGAGTCAATGGCATTGCTGTCCAGTCCAAGGTTGCAGGCTCTGTGCCAGAGAAAGTCCTGCCAGAGATTACCAAGTCCAAGATAAGAAGCATCACTCAGACATCATCAATGCTGCCAATATACAATGTTGGGCGGCGGGCAGGGCCACCTAGGATTGAGACTGCGTATGTCGACACTACCAAGGAAGTCCAGGATTCAAAGACAAAGAACCATATCTGGCTTCTTACTCGAATGTCAGACCATGAGGACCAGTCCATCAGCAGTTGGACTGGGTTCAACATCAAAATGCGCAGAGACATTGCAGTGGTTCAGGACACTGTAAGCTACCTGCCCACTATCAATGCTCCCGCAACAGAAATGTCCACCGTTAATGAAATCTTGGAACAAACGCATGCTATCATGCAGTCCTTACAGCTTAACAAGATTGTGTGCGTGTTTGATCAAGCACTCTATGCCAAAGCTGCCGAAGTTATCTGGAAACAAGAGAAGTTCAAGAACATTATCATCAGGATGGGCGTCTTCCACACAATCTGTAATCTCATCTCCACCATAGGAAAGAGGTTTCAAGATGCAGGTCTTAGAGATCTGTGTGTGGAATCAGGTATCATCGCAGAAGGATCAGTGTCAGGAGTGATGAACGGCAAGAGGTACAACAGAGCAGTGAGACTACACAAGCTCGTGTATGAAGCACTGATGAGGCTTGCATGGAAAGGCTTCCTTTCATGGCTAGAAGAAAACCATTCAAGGGACATACACCATCTAGATGAAACACTGAAGGACATCAACAGCTTTCACAGCAATGTGTCTCAGGGACTCTTTCAAGAGCTGATGGAGAGTGAATCATGCACACATATCATGAAGCTTTTCCAAGTTTATCTTGAGACCCTCAGAGATGAACACAACCTCTCAGCATTCTGGATGTCATACCTGGACATGGTTGAGATCATGCTGGACTTAATTCGAGCCTCCAGAGAAGGCAACTGGATGCTCCACCTAGGAGCAATCCGACAGATGATACCGTGGTGTTTTGCCTATGACAAAGTGAACTATGCCCGGTTCCTAACCTACTACTATGCCTTGATGTCTCGACTGCCCATTGAACACCCAGAGGTCCATGAACACTTCATGCAAGGTGGCTTTTCGGTCCAGATCGGTAGCAAGAATCCCTTTGGACGGATCCCTGTGGACCAGACAATCGAAGAGACGATCAACAAAGACACCCAGACACCAGGGGGCACAAAAGGCTTCAGCCTGAAAGGCGGAGCTGTCGCCAGGTACTACATGACATCGGAGTATCGCAGCAGGTACTTAAGGCAGCTCAGGACTATGGTAGTAGGCCAAAAGTATACTGACTTCAGCCACCCAGACCTACAGATGGCCAGGATTAGAAGAGATGAGGCCGATGTCCAATCTTTAGTTCAACTGATGGAGAAGCTGGTTGAACCCCTTCAACGCAGAGCAAGAAGATCTTGTCAGTTTGTCAACTGCGACTATGGCACCACCAGAAGTTGTCAAAGACCTTCTAGGGGCCTACAGAATAGGAGAGGATGCATATCAAGCCTTCAAGGAAGAGCGCCTGGAGATCGATACGCCAACTATACAGTTTCATGACACGATGACGAAGACGAAACTGAGAACGTTCACTAACATCAGAATGAAGCCACGCTCACAAGACCATGCCAAGGAGGCTATCTTAAAGGCTGACAGGAACCTATTTGGCCAGATGATCCTTGTTGCCGAGAACAGAAAGCTCAAAATGAGTGATGTCTTGGCTCATCCCCTTGGGCCTTTGCCTTGGGCACTTGCCAGCGGTGATGGGTCTCTCCGCAAGACCAACAAGGCTGCCCTAGCAAAGGAGTTAGAGAGGAATGTTTCTCCTGCAGAAGTGATACCCGAGCCCTCTGCTACCATAATTGATGGGATGAGCCTGGTCCACAAACTGAAGGGAAACGACAAAACTTTTTCACAGCTTGCAGGTACAGCACTGAGTCACGCTGTTCATGAAGGTGCTAAGAGCAGGCGCATTGATGTTGTGTTTGATATCTACAAGGAGACATCCATCAAGGATGCAGAACGAGCCAAAAGAAGTGCAGGCACAGGAATTCATTTCAAGAACATTCAACCTGGGCACAACATCCAGCAGTGGAGAAAGTTACTCGGTAGTTCCTCCAACAAGGCAAGTCTTATCAAGTTCTTGGTAGAAGAATGGAAGGCACCACAGCACAGGGAGAAGCTCAAGGACAAGGAGCTGTATGTCACATGTGAGCAGCGCTGCTTCAAGATCACCAAAGAGCAGTGGGAAGAGGCTCCTGAGCTTAAGTCAACTCAAGAAGAAGCAGACACACGCCTTCTTCTCCATGCACTTCATGCAGCAGAATCTGGGAACAAGTCTGTCATCATCACTGCAGAAGATACAGACGTCATGGTGTTGTGTCTTGGCATGTGCCACAAGATCCCATCCCTCTGTTCCAGAAGTGCGGGACGAAGAACCGGACAAGATTCCTGGATATCACCACACTGAGCCGCACACTGGGAGGCAGCGTGTGTGATTCATTGATTGGTATGCATGCCTTTACAGGCTGTGATACCGTCAGTGCATTCGCTGGCCGAGGGAAGATGACGACACTCAAGCAGGTGAAGATGGACAAGACATACCAGGATGCTTTTCACGAACTTGGACGCTCATGGGAAGTGTCTCCTGAACTCTTTGAGAAGCTACAGGAAATC
The DNA here is from genome assembly GCA_037953745.1 of Lithodes maja. Taxonomy (NCBI): domain Eukaryota; kingdom Metazoa; phylum Arthropoda; class Malacostraca; order Decapoda; family Lithodidae; genus Lithodes; species Lithodes maja. The sequence goes on along the minus strand of JBAKBP010006743.1, from coordinate 10,631 downwards.
ACCTGCCACATGTACCCACACAACTAAGGTAAACAAGCTTCGGTATGAGCTGTTCTGTGCAAGACGTGGAGAGCTAGAGTCAAGTCAACTCCCTCCTTGTGAGGACTGCCTCTTCATGCATGCACTGCGTGCAAACTACCAGGCTGCGATCTGGAGGAGAAGTCTTCAGAGCCAGCCATTTGTTGCGAACCCAACAGACTGCGGTTGGATGACAGATGAGGACGGTAAGCTTGCCGTCAACTGGATGCGAGGCTCACCAGCACCAGATGCTGTTATGCAGCTACTGTCTTGCAAGTGTGTGCGGTCATGCGAACTCCCTAAGTGTACTTGCCTCAGCAATGGTCTAAAATGCACGGACATGTGCAGGTTACGGACATGTCAGAACACGGCTATTGAAGAAGAGCCGGTGGCACAACAGTCAGATTCCGAGTCTGATGTAGATGATATTTAGGAGTAGTAATTTGCCATAATAGTATTGCCATAATAGTATGTACAAGCCCATGGCATGCTTAGTGTGTATTTACAGGACTTGTATTAAATGTGACAATTACTATATGCATTTTGTTGACATGTAGGCATTCCTGTCCCCAAATTTGACATTTTAAAAAAATTCGGAATTTTCGGTAGGGTATGTCTATTCAAGAAGTGATAACGACCATTAAGCTACCAATGTGCAAGGGCTATCATATCAAAACATAAACTAGAGACATGTAGCAAGCTAAAAACACCTAAGAGAATTAGTCACCCCGGGTGGTACCGATATCCCAAAATTCGGGTCTTGGCTCATGGACTAATTAATATAGGTATGGCATATTTACTTACTATGTTGTATTACCAATAATTGATGACTTCTTTTTATATTTGTATAGCTATCAGTATATGGTCAGGCAAATTCCCTTTTAGGAATTTTATTAAGTTATTTCCATACACTCAAAGGAACTAATCAAAATTGCTATCTTGTGTAGTCCAAGTTTTAGTTTGTTTATTTTATAAGTTTTAAATATAATTTGGCAAAGCCAAATGTTACAAGGTTTATTGAGAAACATAAGTATACCAAGTCCCAGTACCCAAAGAAATTACAGCAATCTTTCAGTAACTTCAGTTTCCTAAGTTATTTTGTCATGTCCAATGACTTTAGTCAATGCTGCTTTATAAAGTTATATCACGAGTTGTATAGTAATCAATTGAAAGTATATCATTGTCACAGATGCTTTAAAAATCTATAATTGTTGATGTTACTATAAGTACATTAAGTGAAATATAAGTAGTCCATTGAATGAATGTGATTTAGATATTCAGAGTATTTTGTTAAAGTTGTTGTTGTTCCCCAGGCTGTCTGGCCGGCCGAACAGCCCCAAGGTCTCGAGCAAGGCCAAGGCCATAAACGAGCACCCCCACAAAATCCTCCCTGCTTACCAAAGCCACTCCAAGGTGCAGAAACGCCCGGGTGCCCCTCAGCAATTATGAAGGGAAAGTTGAGGGGTAAGGGAAAAATGTGACGCTCTGGCTCCCAATCTGATTGGGAGGTCAATCCACGGAAAAGACGCCGCCACTTGAGATCTAGAAGATATAAAAGGAACAGTCAGAGTAAGCTATGGGTATGGCAGAGATCACTCGGATAGACCAGCCCATCACCACATGACTAGAACCCAATCCTCTCAGCTAGGAAAGGCCCTTTGTTAAAGTAAAGTCATAGACTGGACTCTTCTGAACTGAATATTGAAATTTTTTCCTATGTTGGTAGAACTTAAAAATATTTCAGGTGTAAACTTGGGAAAATTTCACAAGTCCAGTCTGATGATGATCAGAACTAGACTTGAAATATTCCAAAGTTTACACCCCTGAAATTTGCCAAGTTTCTGGGGGCGACTGAAATTTTTCAAAGTCCAGCCTCAGAGGCTGCACTTAGTAAAATTCTGGGGGAAATCAGTCAAAAGTCTATGGGGTGAAACCCAAACATTTGGCATGGCAAAAACTTTTCTATCAAGATTCTTGCTGGCAATTTGTGGAGATGGCCCAGCAACTCTGCATTTCAAACCTAACCTCACATAGCCAGTCCTCTCATTGGCTCAAGACCTTTCAGTACTTATTCTGGCGAACCTCAAAATATTTTAGTCAGCTTAGGAAAGAAGTCCTTTCTAGGCTGATTAAAATCATCTGAGGCTAGCCAGATAGTGACAGTACCAAAAGGGTTAATTGAGCCAATGACAAGCATGGACTATGGAGGTTAAGTTTGAAATGCAATAACACACACAACCCAGAAAAAACAGGACACAACCAAAGACTGTCAGAAACATTACTTGCCATCTTAACCTCTGAAGTGCGCACGGGGGTAAATGAAAACGTCCCCCTGTGCTGACGTATTTGAGGTTTTTCGTCACTAAAATATTCATTGTACCATTAATAGCATTAATAATTATCCATATGCGCCTATTATGGGTTGATTATAAAGGTATTAACCTGAAACAACAATAAAACGAGTGAAAACAGCGTTTGGATGGTCAAAATCGGAGATATAGCCCGCGAGTTGTATAATCTATGGGTGAGGCAAACTCCTTTCCCGCCAATTTCCCCCAAGGCCACTGAGACACAGTCGATCGATACTCTCTCTCTCTCTCTTGCACTCGATGGCCATCAGTGATGACAACACCCTGCTTGCAACTCGCTAATGTTAGCACGAAAATATACCTCAGAATAAGGGAATAATAGGGAAAATAGGTGATAACTGAGGAATAGGAGGAAAGTGGGGAAGGAGGGGAGGTAGAGGACTGAGATTTTGCATGGCCCAGGGGCCAAAAAAAAAAAAAAAAAAAAAAAAAAAAAAAATAAAAAAATTTTTTTTTTTCGATGTAAAAAGTTGATTTTTAGTTTTACTTACTCCAGAGAGTCTTCCCGCAGTCCGCCGGCCGAACTCTAAAGAGTCTTCCCGCAGTTCCCAGGTTAAGAGACTTTAAGACCAGACAAATAATAAGGCCTCGGAACTTTATTATGCTTCCAGAACATTCAACCACATTACTTAAAAGAACTATGCTACCATAAATGTAACTTTGGTTTAGCACTTTCAGTAATGATGGTTGAACATATCCAGAGTTCATAATTATCCTTTGGTTGTCAAACTGTTCATTCTAGGTTGGTAAACTATCACATAACAGCCAAAGAAACTTTGTTTTTATAAATCATTGTCTGTAAACAAAACTTAGTAAAATATCTGTATATGGTAACAAATTTATTACTTTTATTATGCATGTTATTTATGAAAATAATATTACTTTCTTTGCATGTTGTGCTATTTTCACTTACCATGCAAACAAAGTATGTATTTTCATAAATGGCCTTTGCATTGTAAAATAATATATTTTTACCAATTTATATCATTAAGGTACTTTGGCAGATTTTTTCAGTCAGTGATAGACAAACTACATTTAAATATGCAAATCAGATATAAAGTTTTAAACCTACATAAATGCAGCCAAACCATTGCTTACATGATACAGTACACTCTTAAGCAAAAATAAGTACACCAATGGAATCATGAACCTTTAACCCTCTCATAAAAGAATAAGTCATGCTGGCTAAGGAGAAATTGTATGCACTTCAGGAAAACCTCTAGGAATAATAAAGTATAAAACTCCATTAGACCCAGATCCAGCTTAATAAAATCATCCAATAGCCATAATTAACAAGTCATGCTGGCTAAGAGAAATTCTATGCACTTAAGGAATAATTAACCCGGGAACTGCGGGAAGACTCTTTAGAGTTCGGCCGGCGGACTGCGGGAAGACTCTCTGGAGTAAGTAAAACTAAAAATCAACTTTTTACATCGAAAATTTTTTTTTTTTTTTTTTTTTTTTTTTTTTTTTTGGCCCCTGGGCCATGCAAAATCTCAGTCCTCTACCTCCCCTCCTTCCCCACTTTCCTCCTATTCCTCAGTTATCACCTATTTTCCCTATTATTCCCTTATTCTGAGGTATATTTTCGTGCTAACATTAGCGAGTTGCAAGCAGGGTGTTGTCATCACTGATGGCCATCGAGTGCAAGAGAGAGAGAGAGAGTATCGATCGACTGTGTCTCAGTGGCCTTGGGGGAAATTGGCGGGAAAGGAGTTTGCCTCACCCATAGATTATACAACTCGCGGGCTATATCTCCGATTTTGACCATCCAAACGCTGTTTTCACTCGTTTTATTGTTGTTTCAGGTTAATACCTTTATAATCAACCCATAATAGGCGCATATGGATAATTATTAATGCTATTAATGGTACAATGAATATTTTAGTGACGAAAAACCTCAAATACGTCAGCACAGGGGGAGGTTTTCATTTACCCCCGTGCGCACTTCAGAGGTTAAGAGCATAAATGACAAAATAATTCCAAAGCAACATAAAATAATCAAATATCCAGAATGAACTTACTCATATTTATCAAGGGGCTGATAATCACTTTCAGTAATTATAGCAGTAAATATATAAAGGCCAAAATTCTAAACCAATTCAAATATGATGCACTTTGGGAATATTGGCTAGCATTCAATTATATTCAGCTTAGGAAGTACCAGATCAATCTCAAGGGTTAATAAATTACTATTACCCCTCTCATTGCTCAAGTCTTCCTAAGCTGCATATAATAAGTCAGGTAACCAAAATTAACTTAGTGATTCATATTCATGAATGTGTTAACTAAAAATGCTAAAGTAAATAAACTGCATTACCACACCTATTTCCTGGTCAACTCTTCCAAAGTCATAGAACTCGCATTATTAATCTTAGTGGCAAAGATATCTGGCGTTAATTATAATAGAATAGTCTTTTATAATTGCCCAATATTCTTTACCATTAACATCAATAAACCGTAATCAAGCATGGGATTTTCATAATTTGGGAAGTCAGCCAATTTCTTCTAGCCTTTTATCATATATTAAAATACAGAACCAGATTTGTAAGCAGTCTATTTTCTTTGCAATATTAATATAAATACCATCACAAAAATCAAGGGACATTAATATATATCAAAATGCACAAGTACATTTCCATAAATATTTAATCTCGGTTAGATTTCAGTGGGCATTTTCTATTAATATAACTAGTTACAACACTGCATACAAATCTTATGCTGTATCCTTAAATTACTTTTTCTCCAATAGGTTCAATAGATTCCATAGCATGTACTTATTTATGGCTAAAGAGTATCTCAACAGAATCAATTTTAGAATGTGCAAACTTTTAGTGATGTCAAGTAGACAGTCCTTGACAACATCTACTAAAGTATATGGAGTAAAATAATTTCTACTTTATATATTTTCATTTTTGTATATATATTAAATATTTTAAGTATCGATTTGTTTAAGTCCCCGATAATCAGGACACCCACCCTACCCCAGCTCTTGAGCAAAAGAGTGTATGGTGGTAAAAACGTAATAATTTTGAAAGCATATATAATTTTCCTCTTAACCCTCTCACTACCATAGGACGCAGAGGTTGCCAGATTAGCAATAAGAAATAGATTACTCTCAGTTATAATTACCTCTCCAAAATTAGTTTTCTGCCCACAGCTAACTCAAAGACAACTGCAGAGGTTGAAGTAAACAAACTAAAGGTTAGATACCCCTGACGGTAACAAAGGATTTAAAGTATCCCTAATAGGCTCAAAAATCGCGTCCGGATGTGAGAGGGTTAAACATACCATGACTTATATTTTCAGAGGGAATTACATTGCCTTCATAAATCAATACTTAGTCTTCAAACATATACAAAATAATGCACATTCTAAAACATCATTCCATTAAAGATTTAATTACTGTATTATGCAGTTGTAGACAAATATGCATAACTTCTATATCCAGTATTAATAAAGACAACTTTGAGTCAACAATAGAACAATGAAAACTTAAATATTGCAAAAATGTCTAGTACTTCTATTTTATTTTTATTTTTTTAGGAAAATTGTGATTGGGCCTGAGTATATAGAATTTTTCCTGCTGTCTCAAGTTGGCCAACCCCACCTATGGGGTATGTGCCTGAGTATATACAAATTCCCAAATTAATTACTTTAAATGCAAAGTATTTTGACAAACACGAAGATTTAATTAAATTTTAATTTCCATTTGGACTGTCTCAAGTCTGCCAACCCCAGCTATGGGGTATGTGCCTGAGTATATACATAAATACCCAATTTCATTACCGGTACTTTACATTTTCAGTCTTTGGTCAAATGCTCAAATATTCCAAAAATTATATTTAAAAGTTAAACTCCCTGTGCGGGCTCGGTCTCAAGTCGGCAAACCCAAACTATGGGGTATATACCACAATATAGATTTAATTACTTTAATTTCCAAGTCTATTTTGCAAGCAATATTTTGTTATTAATTTCTTTCTATTGAAGTCTCAAGTTGTCAATATTAAAACTCAATCAGAATAATTATGAATCATCTACAACTGCATCTCGAAAAAGTAAACTTTAATCATCTATACAAACAGAACTTGCACCTTTAACTTTCAGTATACAATTACTGACTTTATTTTGGCTAATGGATATTTTATTCAGCTTAGGTAGGGGCTGTAAGAGTTAGGTTGATCTAGTCATTGCCCTTTAGACTCTCCAAGGTCCCTCTTAAACTGCTCAAATTTGTCAAAAAGCCAGAATATGGACAAATATATTGCATTCCAAACGGATTAACACCATGGGTTAGTGAAATTTTTAGCTCCATGTTAAACAGACAAATAAATATATAAATCATAAATATAACAAATAAGCCCTTTACAAATGTAGTAATAATTTTATAAAACTATGTATGAACTAAACCTATACCAATTGTACTAATCATTCAATAAAACTATGAACTAACTAAAAGCCTATTAATTATACCTAATGTAGTAGGAATTCTATAAAACTATTAACTAAAAGCCTATTGATTATACCTATAACTAAAATCTAACTTTCATACTGTACTATAGACCAAGGCATCACTATCTCCATCAGTCTTCCTGGTATATACTGTACTAGAGTAATAAAGCTAATATTTCTAGCATTTGGTTAGTCAGTCAGGGTATCTTATTTTATAGGCAAATTCCTCAGAGCATCAAAGTAACATTTTCAGCCCCAATTATATAGATTACACTATTCTTAGACTTCACTAGACTTAATATAAATGACCAACAGTTACTTTCTTCAGGCAAACATTTGTTAAAGAATTCTTAGCCTTCCAGCCTATTAAACTACTTTTCAAAATGTAGAGAGACCATTAATCCACTTTACTCAGCTTAGGAAAGATCTTAAGTTATAAATGGACAATTAAGGTTTGCTTCCATTCCCGTAGTATTTTTTAATTATTTCAGGTAATTTACTCTTTACACTATTAGGTAAATCTTTTACTTATACATTTAATTTATAATTTACAACTTCAATACAAACGCTTCACTTAGGGATACTGCATTTGCAACTATAATATATAGTACTGTATATTCTTGAAGAGAGTACCGGATCAAATCAAAAAATTGACTGCAAACTTATTTCAGTTATTTGCCATTAGTCTCACAAACTAGAATAGTTTCACTTACGCCAAAATTGCTCTTGCTTTATACTATTTAAAACTTTATTGCTAATTGCTATTTTGACAAGTACTTAGTCTTTATATAGTAATTTGTGTTTTGGTTTCTTTTGCAAGTTTTACTTTCAAATTTCTAACTAAGCTGCCAGACTAATTAAAAAATATATTAAAGACTACAGTATATAGAACCAATCATTATCAGATCTTTTACCAAACTTATTCCTAGCATATTTTACTATTTATACCTAGTCACTACTACAACTAGGTACTTCTATTTTCAGCCTAACCCTATCCATTGAACAATACAGCATATCAAAATGTATAATGGGCTTAGATGGTATATATACAATTCACATCTCATATTTCTTTATTTACCAATGGAGCAAAAAAATTCAAAAACTTACAATGGTGCATTAAAATCAGCGTCGGTAAAATAAATTAGGTTAAAGCTTGGATACTGCACATAAATTCCTTTCCTTAACTTAGGAGAGTTAACGAAAGCAACTCTAATCAGTAACCAAAGCTCTCCCATTCACTTTTACCTTGCCAAGTTCGATTTGTATAAATTTACTCCGTTAGCAATGTTTACAGAACCCTTACAAACTTAAAATATTTCCAAAACACCAGGATGGAAATTCTTTTAAGTTAATAAACACCTTCAGGATTAGGAAGCGTTCAGTTTATTCGATCATTAGATGCTTTTATTCACCTTAGGAAGGATCTATGGATTCATATTTTTTCACCAACCAACTTTACTTCTAAACTCAATGAAAAATACATGGGACACTCCAAGGACTCGAACCAAGGATATTACTAAAGTAAATTTAATTAAAAATACTGTACATGTGGCACTCCAAGGACACTAACCTAGGAGACACAGAAATTCTGCACATTTATGCATTACGCTATAAAGACCGTTAAACAATTATGCACAAGGCTACGATATATTGTGTAGATTTGAGTTGCCAAAGACCTTCCTAAAACACAGAAATTATATAAAGATCGAATAAACTTTATGCGCATCTTAATACCGAGGGAGCCAAGACTCTCCAAACATTGCTTCCGAAGGAATATAAATGATACCAGTGGAACAATTAATACCCCGAAGCTAAGCCTACATAAACAAACTCTCGCTCTCTCCGTTCATCCCTATATCCCGGGCACCTCGGGGGCAGGACCTGACGTTCGGAATCACTACTTATTGACAACCTTGTTGCGTACTAGCAGGAGACTGTTATGAATGACCTTACTAGTTTTCAGGCTGCAGTCGTGGGCCCGGAATATACTCGAAAAACATAAAATAAAAGTTCTACAGCTAAACACATTAAATTTAAAGTTACCCTTCCTAGCATAATCCCACCCCCTATCTCCCAGAATATACTAACAAACCAATAACAATAAAAGTAATACATATAATAAGTACCAACCCATTTAAATAAAAGTTATAAATCTAATAACACTCCATTCTTATCAATTACAAACTCAAATTTACTTTAATAAACTGATGAAAGCATATGGTCCTCCCGGGATTCGAACCCGGGACACCACAACCAGAATTTAATAAACTAATGGCATCATATGATCCTCCCGGGATTCGAACCCGGGACACAATAACCAGAATTTAATAAACTAATGGCATCATATGATCCTCCCGGGATTCGAACCCGGGACACCACACCCAGAACATAAGCACCTTAAGCCATTACACCAACAACTTTACTTCTAAACTCAATTAAATCAACAAATACATGTGGCACTCCAAGGACTCTAACCTAGGATACTCACACCAAAATTATACTTTAATTTTGAAGTTAATCCCCCCCACCCAAAACTATTCTCCCCCGCCCGAGAGATATGCTCCGCGGTTCCAATATTCAATTTGTGAACTAACTGACTGCATTCTATCCCCATTTCAGGGTAGCATTACTGTACAAGGGGCAGATCCCTTCTGGCACTCCTCCATTCACATTCTGGATAAGTAGATAGGTTACAAGATTCGGATATCATCTCAAATAACTTTAATTTTACTTTCATCACAGCTACCCTTAGACAGTTTTATTAAGCTTAGGAAACATCATTACGAATCAAATACGCTTTCATGCCATAGACCCTTCATAAACTTAATAAAATTGAAGAAAAACTACAATAAAGCAAGAATTACAGTCTGATTTACATTTAGTGAACACTTTTCTATACATTTCTGATAACCATTCACGGACGTCCCCGATCATTAGGGCACCCACCCTAACCCAGCTATACGTCAGCAGGGAGTACATGGTGGTAAAAACTGCATCAAATATAATACTTAGCCATTTTGATTAGTGGTCTTGTCTTTTTACTGCGTTCCTTTAAGTGGTTGGTTTATTTTGCAAGTTTTACATTATAATTTAAGTTAAAAAGATAGTTCAACTTTCTTACATTTGCCCCATTTGTGTGCCATTTTTATAACTTTTTATGTAATTTAGAAGAAATCAGCCTTTGGCCGAGCCATTTTTCTACCGAAAAAGGCACCAATTTATTTTGAGTGTCTTTAGTATTTATTTAAACCTTTGAGGTCAAAGGAATTTTTTATTAATTTATATTTTTTCAAAAAAACTTTACTTCTAAACTCAATGAAATCAACAAATACACGAGACTCTCCAAGGACTCTAACCTAGGATACTCACACCAATATTCTGCACATTTATGCATTATGCTATCAAGAAAATTAACATGAAAGGTCATAGTTTTAAGTATTACGCTATCAAATCATGCCAAAATATTACAATCCTTCGTAACCGCACCTATTCTTCCATCACTATCACACAACGTTAATAAAGTATCATACTTGTTCCACTGGGTTATCATTTTAAAGTTTACCTTGTAAGCATATCATTTGGCTACATTCATGTTTATAGAGGATATATCACATTAGGCTGGATTTAGAGGTTGTAATAGAAATGGGGGAGGGGGAGGGGGGATTCAGGGCGCTACAGGACAGACCGTCACTTTCAACGTCAATACTAATATTCGCCGCGCTCCCTTCAAGGTCCAGTACTAACGGCTCATACTTTCTCGAACATTAACTGATTAATAGGCTGTCGGCATAG